>BMAV01001616.1:2432-14167 GCA_019973955.1 Trichonephila inaurata madagascariensis
TGCCCTGTTGCCTGTGTTTGGAAAGAAAGCGGTGTTAGAATGGTGCATGAAAGAAGGTTTGCTTGCTGTCATTAAAGAATGGGTGTTGCCTGGTACCACAATCATTTCGGACTGTTGGGCTTCCTACAATTGCTTGGAAGATGAAGGTTTCCAGCATTTGAAGGTAAACCACAGTCTGACGTTTGTGTGTCCGGTAACAGGTGCGCATACTAACAGCATTGAGGGCTCGTGGAGTGGAATCAAACGCGTTTCCTTGGAAATACGACTCATCGCACCGTTATGTGGCGAAGGAAAAATTCCCATTCCGTTGAAAACGAAGTCTTCAAAACGTTCTTGGCGAGAGTTTTCCCTCCTTTACAACAGGACGTCCCACCGGAGCAGGAAATACCGCATGTTCGGCCGGGGACATCCTCTTAATAAACATCGTTTTTTAAGGTAAGTCAAAAAATTTTCATTTTTAAATGCAAATTTTTGCAGCGATTTTCAATTTCAAAACTTTTAAATAATACGTTTTTGATGATTTCCCTTTCGCCATCTTGAATTTCGCGCTCCGGCGTTGCGTGTTGTGGTAGGGTTGCAACTCCGAAACACAACACGCAAAAACGCGCCAAATTGGCAATTTTTCAAAATTTGGCGGAAAAGCGGCCGATTCGACATTTTCATCCTGTGTTGTCAAAAAGGACATGTTCTCCAATCACAAATTTACTTTCTTGGAATCTATAACACTAGGTATCAGCAATAATTAATTTTAGAATTTTAAATGAACTGAAATTTTGACTGCTTTTTTCAATTTTATCTTAAGAGACGCATTTTATCTCAATCACGAATACATGTTACTAGTTTTATATTTCAAACCTGCTCATGCTGCCATCTATTATACAAATATGGAAGTATTAAAAATTAAATTTAAACGTTAATATTAGAATTACAACTAGATATAAAAATGAGAATCTTTAAATTACTAAAAAGCATATAAATTCACTCAAAAACCGTAATTGCTATTTTTTTACATTTTTATCGAGATATTAGAATAAAAACAGAATGTTGTTGGTATTAACAGGGTCAGTGATGTAGAACATACGTGTTCGAAGTCGGCTAACTGCAGATAGTGGGCACATCAAACTCTAACCTCGTCTTTTTTAGGTGAAATAATTTTTTTCAAAAATATATTGCAGCGTAAGAATGATCCTCATGAAAAATAGGACGTGTTAAGCAATGAAAGCCAAAAGGATACACAGAAATTCTACATTTGACAAAATTTAACATGGTCTGTAAGATACAAAACTCAAAAATGATCATATTTATCGATATGAATTCAATGTGAGAAAACTTCTCTTTAAATTGTTTCCTATAGCATTTTCTTCTTGGAGTACATCCGTTTGTGAGCAGACCCACACTATATTCCATTGGTGATATTAGAGGAAAATGGTTAGTTGTTAAAACTTGAAATATATGTGTATGTGTGAAGTTTTATTGACCTAAAAATAATATGAAGAATAAAAACAAACAAGTTGTACCTTTAATTCTTTTTAAATTTTTAAACATTTGTTGTCTTGTGAAAACTTTTCTGAAATACATATATTAATTAAGGAATTAATTAAACATTTACCTAAATTAGTAAATTGTTGACAATGATACAGCTCAAAGTTTCAAACGATGATACTACATTTCTCTAAAAATTTCTAAAATCCATAATTTATATTCCCTTAAAGTCGCTTTGATTTGTATCAGTAAATTCTCCTTCCAATTTTTGACATTAATTCAACTAGTCTTATTCACAGAATTTATTAAAGTAAAAAATGTTCCAAAAACATGTTAATGTCTGAAGAAGTAAATCAAACCTTTTGCTTAAAGACATTATCACAGCAAAGAGCAGCTAACATTTCAAGGGTAAAAAATTGTTTTAAAGTTCATTTCTCTATTCTGGGTAAGCTGTTCTTTTTTGTTAGAATTTTTCTTTTAGTTCTTCGAGGTTTTAATGCTTCTTTACTTTTAAAATTTGCATCAACATCTGAAAAATATATACTAGTTCTTTATTAAGTCTATGAAAGTATCATTGAAACCTTTATCAGATCTACACTCTTCTAGAAAATTATTATTTTTTTCAAACTTTCAAAATCCTGAGAAATATTGAAACTTTTATATTGATGAATGTTGCGAACTTAAACATTTTTTAAAAATTTTACTCCATTAAATACTATATGAATCAAATAAAATTGTGGAATTCTTTTTCTATGCAGATGTGGCTCGATTTATTCTACTGTTATTGTGAATATTTCAATCTTTTTTCGGCTATTTCAAAGAGGACATCAAAAAAAAAAATTACTTAACGGAAACTTTAATGATGTTATTGCATCTACTTGGCTAAACTACCTCTTATCTAACAAAGTTTTGAATTTTAAATTTGAATGATGCATTTTTATAAAACAAACCAACGATTTGCTGTAGCGGGAGAAAAAAAACTTGTATAAAGCTCTAACACACATTCGAAAAAATATTATTCCGAATAAATTACTATACTCAAAGTCGCACCAAGGTTTAAATTGTCATTACTATAGGACAGAGGTCTTCAATCTGTGTTCCACGGAAACCTAGGGTTTCTTGAAGCTTTGGCATGGATTCCGCATGTGATCACTACTTTTTTAATCAAAGCGTCAAAATTTCGGTAAAATTTCAATTGTTATAAAGGATTGCCAAGGAAGGAGAAGCAAAAATTATCGACATATCAACAGATGCAGAACATGAAATGCGATTTCAAATAGCTTTAATAGACATACAATTGACAATTTGTGTAAAAAAGTACCAATATATCCCGGATATTAAGTATAATGCAATGGTAGATGTCACCTGGAGCACGAATTATAACGGTAAATTACATTAATATTATGGTAAAAAATTTAAATAAAAAAAATTCACTATTCTTTCTATTGGCCTTACTTTAAGTACCTATAATATGTGTTGATCTACTTTATTATTTTAAGGTATCCGACTACCCTCGGAACCGTGATTTTAAAAAAGCGCATAAATGGATAATTTTCATGATATTTAGTGTCACTTAGATTAGAATACATGTATACAATTGTTTTAAGGACATTTTGACAAAAAAAATTATTTAACTACAATATTTTGGCAAAAAATTAACTTAGAATAATTTTTTTTTCAAAATGTTCTCCTTTTGTGAAAAATGCTTCTATTGTAATAATATTTTGCCTGTAGATAGCTCAAACCTCTCTACAGAGGCTCAATTAGAATTTTTGAAAAATTCACATTATTTTCAGAGTTACCACCAATTTAGATAATTATTAGAGTTTTTTTTCTTAAAATTGCTCCGCTGTGTTGTCGTAAAATATCGATAAACCCACTTCTAAGTTATATATTTCAAAAATTCTAGTTCAGCCTCTGTACAGAGGTCTGCGCTATATACAGGCAAAATATTATTATAATAGAAACATTTTTCACAAGAGAAGAACATTTTGAAAAAAAGGTTATTTTAAGTTAATTTTTTGAAGAAATATTGTACTTAAATAATTTTTTTAAAAAAAAAGGTCCGTAAGACAATTTTATACATGTATTCTAATCTAAGTGACACTAAATATCTTAAATATTATCCATTTACACGTTTTTATAAAGTCACGGTTCCGAATGTAGTCGGATACCTTAAGATGTATTCTTCTAAAGAGCTTCTGTTTTTGGATGGGGTTCCTGGAAACACCTAATAATTTCAAGGGTTCCGTGAGTTACCTAAATTTGATGACCAATGCGATAGGGCACAAAAAATGCTGTAAGGTTGCCCCCTTTTTTTTTTTTTTTTTTTTTTGCTCACCGCTATGTTTAATTCTAATGTTTGAACCATTGTATTCTCGACGGCATAAAATATTAATATCTGATTTCCTTAAGGCTGTTTTCGGTTAATGTTAAAGAATAGGACCCCGATTTGGAACATTTTTTTCATATATAAAAGAAATGAAAAATTAATATGATATTCTGGCTTCACTATCTTTTAGAGAGCAGTATTTTTTTTATCATATTTCCCATTTTTAACCGAGTTGCTTCATTTTTTCTGCTATAAAATGCGTTTCGCATTTTTTATCCTATACCGTAATGTTAAATAGGCTTTGCCTTCACGTATAAGAATAAAGAAGAAAGTATTCACGGAACATTTTGAAATTTTTAAAAACACTATATTGTTAACAGAGGTACGAGTTATATTATTGCAAATTTCCTTGGGAATTGGGTCATTTTTCTGTCTGAAAATGTGCTTCGCGTTTAGTTAGAGCTCTCGTACTTTTACCGAAGATAGCCTTAAAATATTTAATAAGGATGCCATTAGTCCTTCATGGGTCGTGTCTGTTTTGCCGGGCAAAACATTACAAAACCTTTCTTTAATAATCCCTCAATTTGGCTTCTAAACTAAAATAACTCATACAATCTGATATCTACTCTTGATGTCACTCATTATGGGTACAACCAAGTAAAATAGAAAAACTCTGCCTGTTTTGTATCATTTAAAATAATTTCCCTTTTACTATCCCCTAATAATGTAATTGTTTTATTTTGAAGTTTTATCTCCGAGGTAACGAGGCATACTGTTTTTGAATTTGAGTCATGTTAACATGTACAAACATAATAGGGTCAAATCTTGCGACCATTACAGTACATTTTAAAAATTACCATTATTCCTGTAGAATAGTTTGTTACGGGGACTACAAAAAGATTGTTTTATTCTGTTTAAAACTGTAGGACGTCAATAATTATTTTTAATAACATCGTGCCAACGCTCAGTTTCCTTGTTTGATAAATTCCGAGTCAACAATTGATCCTTTCGTAATTGTTCTAGAAAATAAGGTCCAAGTTGCAGATTCTGGAAATTCATTTTACTTTTTCGTAAATGTTAAAGAGCTTACTTCAGTGGTTCCAATCATTAAATATAGAACTGCTTACACTTTTATGTTGATAAAATCGTTAAAAATTTTACAAAAATACAATAAACAGATTTTTTCCCCTTTAGCAGAATAAAGTAAGCAATCCCTTTTAAACTCTTTCATTGTTCGACAAGATCTGATAAAAATATATCTCAAAAAAATTATGTCTTTTATTTTCTTTTTACTAAATGTAATTGGAAAACCAAGTTGTTATAATATTCAGGACCATTTTCCAAAACTTCTACTTGAGTTGATAGTAATGGACTTGGACCATAAATTGGGATCATCAGGGTTTGGTAAATACGCTCCTACTGTAGCAGTTGTAAACTTTAATATTATTTCTTCTTATGTCACGGCCAGGGACGTCTTTAGGCATGGACCAACTGGGCCCGGGCCCAGGTCCTTGTCCTTGGTGGGGACATCTTTTCGTTCACGACTCAGTCTTAATAAGGTCATGATCCGGATAATTTTAATGATCAAATATTATCCTATACATATTTTCCGATAAACAGGAAATTTAAAACTGCATGTCAATTGACAAAAGTAGCAAGACTATATTATTATACGGTGACCATTGTCCATATTTAAGTCTAAGCCTAATACCATAAACAATCATTCAATTCATTTAGTCGAAATATCGCCATCGGTTGAGTCGGTTTGTGAGATTGTGAGTCATGCACATTTGTTTCGAATTACCGTTTGTATGAGTATTTGGCAATGCATGCTATATATTGACAACTTTAATAGATCACAGGTAGGGCCTGCTTTTGCATAGCGCCCCAGAACCTGAAAAAACCATTTCTCTGGGCGCAGGGCCTCAAATGTTTTAAGACGTCCCTGGTCTCTACCGACTTTATTGAAGTTGAAGTAATTCTCGAGTTTGATATCATGGGAAAGTTAAATTTAGGTTTTTAAGACAAATAGCTTTTTCCGCTTATAATTTTTTTAAAATGGTAGAACCCGGGACACACACTCACGTTTCAACTTGCCATCATTATGTGCCACAGGACCTTGCACATTTTGATGATACGTGCTTGTTTCTGAGATTTACTCAAGCAACCTCAACAAATGGTCTAAATTCATGACGGTCACGTGACAAATACAATCATTGTTCTCTATTGAATTCAAAGCTAGCATTTGACTGGTACTTTTTGCCACTTGTGACATTTAAATAAAATATCAGATTTGATAATTGGATAAAGATGTTCAAATATTAAAATTTTTCAAACATGTTCTTATAAAATTTTAAAAAAATATATTTTTAGTTTTAAATCAAGTGCATTGTATTTACCTATGTACATTATTATTGTTTACAATTATAGTCGGACCTCTATTTTACGAACCTCTGTTTTGCAAAATTTTTTTGGAACCAAGAGCATTTTACAATTTTCTTTGTAAAATAACCTCAAAATAACGAAGTGCACTTTTATTTAACGTACTTTTTTCCTTGTGATTCAATTTTTTTCTCTCTATTTTTAAAATATTTCTGAACATTTCAAATAGTACTTTTTTTAACACACTTTTATGGTGATCAATGACCTTGAACTGGTTTTACCAGGTGCCTAACTCACCCAGAACAACAATACTGCCGTAATTTTTCAAACAAAAAACACAAATAAAATTAACAGATTATATGAGTAATAATGAGTCAATTTAAGGACGCATGTGGTAGTGTATGCTTAAAATTACTTGTTATAAAATAATGTGTTTTTAAAATTACTTCTGGGTTTAAAAGTTAGAAAATGTCATTAAAAAATTCATCAAATTTAATACAAATTTATCTTTTAAATGTGGGTATTCCTCCCAAAAACCCCCCCCCCCCTTGTTTTCCATACAGATTTCTTTCTGGTGGTAAGACATATAAAATAAAGAGATTATAATTTACACAAAAAGTGTGAATAATAATTTTTTTTTAAACAATAATATATAGTGTTTACGAATTAAAAAATTTTTCATGGGATTTCTAAGGTATACTATAAAAGATGAATCCCTATTCAACGAATTTTTCACTTAACGAATTTTTTTCGGGTATAATGTCTTCATTAAATAGAGGTCCACTTACTGAAAAAAAGCAAAAGTTGACAACAGCGAAGCGCGTGCAGTGATTGGATGGAAACACGTGACTGCATTCATTATGTGTTATGACGTCACATAAATTTATGAACTGATTGGCTAGAAACACATATTTGTAGTTATCATGGGACTATGACGTCCCACGAATTTAGCCCATTGACAAGAAACATGTTCGTGTTTTATGACATGCTTAAGAGCGAATGAAACGGAGGAGGGGGGGGGACTAGATTCATAGCTTTATTGATAACCATATTTCTCACATGATAAAAATATTATAATTTTATGGAACTACAAAATAATTTGAAAAAGGATTAATCCAGTTTTCGCCAGCTTAAGAAAAAGTTTGCTTTATTTATTTTAACATTAAAGAAATTGGGAACATTTTTAATTCGAAATACAATGGTTTGGTAAATAAGTAAAGAAACGATTATTTAGGGGGAAGGGTAAACTGACTTTAAATGGCACGAAGGTAGCTTCGCCTTCAAAATAGTCCTTGGATATTAAAATTGAAAGCTTGTGTAGGTATTAGAAAATAATCACTAACCTAGAAGATTGACGTTGATTGCGTTAAATTTGTAAAAATAACTTATAAGCAAAAGGAAAAAAGAAAAATTCAAGTACACTAAATGTAATTTTTACTTATTAATGAATAAATAAAACATGCATATCTCTCATTTGGAATAAATACCAATTGTCAGCACATTAAAATAGTGAATTTTATGTATCCAAATTTAAAAAGTATGTCACAAAAATATTTATTAAAAATAACGCATAAGAAAAATATAAGAGAATAAAAATAATACGCATAGTTTATAAGATAAAAGACATTTCTTACAGATATTTTGTGTAAATCACATATTTTGGATACCCTATATTTGTAAAAGTTAACTATTGTCAATCGGCATTTTTTTTTTTTTTTAAATCGTTTAGTTGTATTTTCTGGGACAAGCTTGTCCAAGGTGGAAATAATTATTTTTTGGAGAGATAAAAAAAACAAAATGGATTTTTAATTTTTTCATCTCCTTGAAAAAAAAAAGTTAGCCATCCATATAACTTACATCATTTCTTATACTTATTTTCCTTTTCATAATTTTCTGGATCATTTTCCTAAAAATATAAATGTATTGTTCTATCTTTGGATTTCAGGCACATCAATCATTTTCACTGGTTTGTAATATTAGTTTTCTATAGAGGCACATATTTTGTTAGAAATAGATTTTAAAAAAGACGCGAATGTTTGAATTAAAATTACTAAAATTTGTTAGCAGTGCAATGAAGCATGTGATCTGAAACTGTGAATTAGTACCAAGAGGTAACAGCGGGAAAACCAAAGAGAAACAAATGTCAATTACATTTAGTCAACATATCACATCAAAATGACATAGATCTGTTTCTAGGTTTTAAGCTTAATTCTTTTTGAAACAACGGAACAGAACAAAGCAAAACAGTTGTAATTGATTTCTGCAGACTTCCATTGTTATAAAAAAAGAACAAGGAACTCAAAAACTTAAAAAAAAAATCGTTTTGTCAACGAAAATGTCAGCAATATATTTAAGGAACATGATTACGTTCAAAGTAATTATAGCAAAAGTTTTCTGGGGCTAGTTTATTAATTTTTTTAATTTATTAAATAATTATTTGGAACACGTTTTTCAATTCTTACCATTAACTCACACTCTCTATATATTTATTTATTTATCTTGCTGGAATTTTCAATTGTTAATAAAATACATTTTAAAGCTCCCAATTGAGCTGAAATTTTATATGCATGATTATTTTGGATGACAATACAGTAATTTAATTATAATTAATAAAAATTAATTAATTAAAACTAATTATTTAAAAAATTACAAATACACAGCCACGTTGGCGACTTGTGTCAAAACTTGAAAAAGGTTTTGTTAAAGCATTCAGTTGAACTGAAATTTTATACACACGGTTGTTTTGGATGACAATACGATGCTTTAATGATAACTAATAAAAATTAATGACCACTTAATGTTGTGATTCTGTCATATGTATATACATATTTATATTAATTGTAATTATTTAATAAAAAATAGCTGAAATAAAATTTTTCTTTGTTGATCTAAGTAGGAATTGACTTTCACTTTTTTTATATTACTTGTTATTAAAATTATTGGAAAAAAACCTAACAAATTAATAATCGTTAACAAGACTGTATTTTAAAAAAATTAATTAGCATGATTTTTAAAAAAAATTATTTCGTATTCAATAATTTTTTTAAAAAAAATTATACAGAATATTTTTTATAATAAGTATAAAGAAAATTCTACAGCTAAATATGATTTAATACGAATGTGAAAAAAATTAATGTACTTATGTTTGACCAAAAAAAAAAAAATCAATCCAATTAAAGTATTTGGGACAGGACGTAAAATGCAGCCAAATCTTTCGTCTAAATTTTTGATCAGATTATCGAATTGATAATCTTTAACTACCAAAAATCAACTGTTCTAAAAAAATAAATCCCTCTCTCTTTCGACCTATTTATACAAAACAGCATTTTACGTTCTACTTTACACGCAATGAAAATATATAAAAAAAGAACATAATTAAAAATGGAGTCTTAATTTCATTTTTGAGGATTAATCTCAATTTTAGAATAAATGATGGCGTGTGCAATGTCCAATGTATCAACCAATAATCAAAGATGAAATTTTTATTCATTCCTTTTTTTGATATTCATATAAAATACATTTCAATCTTTATAACAGTGGCATATTGTGACATAATTTGAGTATTATTATTATTATTATTTTTTTTTTTTTTTTTGTAACTCATAATTTATTCAACCAGGAAAACTTTTTAAAACTTGATCAGAGTGGTGTTCAAATAAGTAAAAACTGAAATATTATTTATAATTAAAAAAAAAAGCTTCGCTATTGGATAAACTTAGTAAATATGGGCACCAAAACACTTATTTAAAAATATGCTACACTAAAACACTTTCCGAAATTTAGATTATGGTCTTTCTAATGGTATACAAACAATCCTCTAACACTTGTTGCTATGTATATAAAGAAGCTCCGCAGCAAATTCTACAACTGCCCATATTTGACTAATACCTGAGGTCAGAGTCTCTCAAACTGTTGGGTGCGTTCCCCTAGGGGGGTGAGCATATCAAAAATAAAAGATATAAAACTATTATCAATTTACTGAAAGGAAACGAAACACATTCTGTTGTTGTTGTGACTAATGCCACCTGCCTGACGAAGTCAGATAGAGGGCTGCGAAATTTATCGTGGCTAAGGGCTAGAATTTTTACGCCTGACATTAGCCTTAGCTTTGAGCACCATGCAGGAGACAGTACGATTTGGCTCAGTTCCACCCCAATTTAGAGGGAGAAAACTCTGGGGTGTCCAGGGGCCTCCCACCTCTCTTCCCTTTCCACCAACCACACGAGAGAACTTGCGGCTCGACGGTTATTTAGAGTACCCCCATGCCGCAAAGGCACTATACATTTACAAACATCCATGTCTTCTCCAGGATTCGAACCCAGTCCCTACGGCACCGCAGTCAACGTCGCTAACCACTCTACCGGTTGGGCGATAAAATACCTTCTGACATAATAAAAATAAGATACACATTCACACAGATTTATTATACATATAAATGTATCATAACTGCACAAAGTATTTGATAATTAACTTATGAATACTCAATTAAAAACAGGTTTAGTAATTACTAGTGACTCCCATGGGCTTCTCATATACAAAATTTAATACTTATCTTGATAATTTGTAAGGTTTATAAATTCTCTCTCGTATTGTAGCATAACGTCAAAGTATATTATAATTACATTCAATACATTATTATAGTAAGAAGGGGGTAGAAGGCAGAAAATTATGACTGAAAATATTAGGTAGCAAATATTAAAAATTTGAAAAGCATTGCCTTAGGTAATAAAGGCCCAATTACCGGAAATATATACCGTAAAATCCGGGGTATAACGTGCACTTTGAGCACAAAAAATAAGATCGAAACTTAAGAGTGTGCTTTATACGTTGGGTATAAAAACGGTAGCTTTAAAAGTAACAAAAACAATGGGCATAAAAAAAAATTTACTTCTAGATGTATTAAAACACTGTTTATTTAAAAGAAATGAGAGAGAGAGAGAGAGAGAGAGAGAGACTCTTGCTTTATGAACAAGAAGATCTGGGAAGAAGTCTGGGATGATACCTCGAATAAAAGACTCCAAAACATAAAAACAATGTATACTAATATTTCAGATTTCTTCGCTAAAAAGGGGGTGAGCGTTATACGGCAAATATACCTAAAAATTAAAAAAAGTAGCTTGAAAGTATGGGTGCGCGTCATACACCGGTGCGAGTTATACGCCGGATTTTACGGTATATATGGTCAGGTTCCATCATAAAAAATATAAGAAAAACTGTCATCTCTACATTTAAATTTCAAAAAAAAAAAAAAAAAAAATGCAATTTTACTCAAATTAGATGTTTGGCAAATGATAAGAAGTAAAATTCACCCTTTGTTATTGTTCAAATTACATCACAAAAAATGTCCAAATTTTTATCTATAAGTTCAAAATAATTGAATGTTGAAAATCAGATGAACAATTAAATTAACACAAATCATTAAAAATTTGAAGAAAGGCAACACTTAATGAGGACTTACACTTATATCATAAGCTACATTCATTACAATAGATGTCACCCTCTAACTCGACACATTTCTCATGGATGAACAAGCCACAAC
>BMAV01001616.1:20391-58252 GCA_019973955.1 Trichonephila inaurata madagascariensis
GCCAGCTCAGGTGTCGTCCACGTCCCTTGACCATGGTTCAAAATTACGTGGTCCGTCACCAAAAGCCCTCGTGTAGCTGAAAAGTGCGACGTTAATATTCAATCAATCAATCATATACGAAATTATATGCAAATTATAATACTTTTCTTGATAATTTGTGCAGTTTTATAATTAAAGTCGCATTGTAGCGTTAGTGTCGGAGTATATTATTATTACATTCAATGCATAGTTGTTGTATGAGGGAGGCGCGATAAAAACTATGACTGAAAATTGGATGTCAAATATTTAAAGTTTGAGCAGCACTGTTGTATGATAATGTCATATATGTTAGTAATGTATGTGTGCATTATTTTATTGACATGCAATCATATAACATTTTCTGTTTTATTTTTTAGTCTTAATCCTTCTATTTTTTATCTTCAATTTATACTTCAAATGTATTTACCTCTATGTGCAACATTTTACAATTTTTTGTTTTGTTTTCATTGTAAGGGTTTTTTTTCATTGTAAGGGTTATTCTACTTTCCCTCCGAAATAGAAATAGTGATGAACAGCAAACATTTTATCAAATATTTTTATGTGAATAAAACAAATAACTTGAAATGTTTTTCTAGTTAACATTAAAAGTAAAAGACAAGAGAGAAGCACTGAGTGTGGCGTGATATACACAATAAATTTGGAATGACCTATTTAGTTCCTATTCAAAATTTACAGAATACGTAAGCATTCTAAATGTTTTGTTTGACATTATCTACTTATTAAACTGAAATATTACTTTATCTGTGTTATATATTTACTAAACATAATAACTTTTGGAGAAATAAAGGGGAGGGGGAGTTATACACTCATACTGCTATTCTAAAATAAAAAGAAAAATAAATAAATAATAGTCGTTTCTTGAATGATATTTTCTGACAGCAACTTTTTTCTCATTCTGACAGTCATTGTTTCATATTATCAGACAGAGAAGCTCAAGACACTTGAACTAGATTTTGTTTATAAAAACGGCTGAACATTTTCTTGTAACTAGTTTCGGGAAATATAACTAGAGCCTGTAAAGGAACATGTTTTTATTTAACTATGACGTAAGAAATTATTCATTTTTAGGTTCTTAGTCAAAATTTTGGAATTACAGTCGAACCTCTATATAACAAACCTCTATATTGCTAATTTTTCTATATAGCGAGCTTTTTTCTTCGTAAAATAACCTCTGTATAGCGAAGTGCATTTTCTATATAACGAACTTTTTCTTTTGTGATTCACTTTTTGTTCTCTCTTTTTTTAAAAAAATATTTCTGAAAATATTTCAAGTTATTCTCTCTTTAACACATTTTATGGTGGTCATAAATCTCGAACTGGTTTTATTAGATCCTAACTCAACGAGAGCCATAGAGTTCTGGACGTTTCATCCAAGAAGTGCAACCTTTAACCCCAATTGCCCAGTTCACTAGAAACATCTTCGATATCCTCTTTCACCCTCAGTGGAATTGTCCCATGTCCCCGTGTTCTAATTATAAAATAATGTATATTTAATGTTACTTGTAGGCTTTAAATTATAAAATGTCCTTGAAATTCATTAATTTTAGTATAAAATTATTTTCTTAGTACTGAAAATACAGGGAAATCTTCGACATTCTTTTTTCTTGTTTTCCTTGCAGTTTTTCTTTCTTTCTTTTTTGATGGGTAAGATATATAAAAGAAACATATATTAATTTTTTAAAAAAAGAAGGTGTGAATAATTACTTTTTTAATACATAGTGTTTATGAATTTAAAATTTGTTTTATGTGGTTTATATATAAAGTATATTAAAAGATGAACCTCTACATAACGAATTTTCCATATAACGAATTTTTTCCGGAATTTAGCGACTTTGTTACATAGAGTTCCTCTGTAGTTTACAATTCAAAGCAGGGTGTCACACACATTATCCAGCCCATTTCAACTTATCTAAAACATTAAAAAGGGATGGGCTTATATCTGAATTGTTCAAAAAACAATAAGGTTTTAAATCTTGTTCATACTCTCAAAATTTGAGGAAATAACGAGGGAATCAAAAATTATATTCTGTTCCCACTTTTAGTTCTTAAAAAAGTTTTCCTTGCTTGCGAAAAAAATAAGGTTGTTATTTTGTTAATGATATAGAGCTACAAGTCCGAGAGAAATATTCAAATGATATCTATTCATAACATTTCGAGCATAGGTAATGAGCAAATATTCGAGCAAATGAAAGAAGGAAAATATCGTTTGATGCATGTACGTAAGCAATAATAATTCTTATTCTTGATTTTTTTTTCCTGTCAGTCACTTACACACCGCCGATGAGTGAAGAAATGTGTGTGTACATGAACGCCATCAATTTTTACTTTTCCCAAAATGGTAAGAAAACTTTGAATCGCTTACATAACACTTGGTATAAAGCTTAGTGATATTTAGTAACCAGAAAGAATAAAAAAATAACCTGAAAATCAAGTAGATTTCAGTTCAGAGAAGAAGCATAATTGAGTTGCTTTCGTCAATGATAAAATCCATAGAAAAAGTGCGTAGTAGTCTAATGAGACTACGTTGAGGAAAAAAGTGTATACGTGTTATATTTGAGGGTGAACATTGCTTGTTTTCAATACTTAGATTATTTCTCCCTTATGAAAACACCACGTGAGGCCGTGGGTAGCCTAGTGGTTAGAGCATCGAACTCTAGACCGGTGGGCCTGGGTTCGATGCCTGATCCCATGAAATACCCTTCGAGTACATACGGAGTACGTGCTTGTTAAATCAGGGGGTCCGAAAGTATTGTGGGTGGTCACAACAGAAACCGTGGGTGCAGGGTGCTGAAGAATTTTTCCCTCCCCTCTAGCCCATGATTAAATTGTGGAGCTGGAGATAGATGGTTTCGCCATCTATAGTGTAGAATTCCAATCTGTCTCAGGCTCTGGCAACTTTCCTACCTTCCTTTCAGGAAGGGAACAATAATGTACCTTGTATGCACATTTGAAAATGGACTTCACAAAAGTTTCCTTTATTTTAAAAGAGGGTTTGGAGATGAGACTGAAACCTCTCCGACATTTAAGTATCATTTAAAAGCTTTGTATTGTACGTAAATCATTATGAAGAAATAATGCTCACAAAATGTCATTTATGGTTCTGTAAAAAAATAAGTTGAATATTTTATAGCAAAGAAAACGTTAGAAAATTCTGTACTTTATAAATTTAAATTTCTATTTAGAAAACAGAACTATTTCGAAAAGATAAGGAATATCATTTGATAAAATTAAATAATAGAAATAAACACATTAATTATTTTTTTCTTTTAATAAATTTTCGTGGATAAAAAATGCGTGTCTAATTTTTCTTCATTACCTTTGTCACTATTTTTATAGACTTTTAAATCATCTAAGCATTTTTAAAATTAATATTTTTATATTTTTTTCAGTAATTATTTCTCTTATTCCGTTTGTTTTATATAATTCATCTTAGAAATGGTTATTTAGATTTATATCAAAGGATTAAGACTGTGGTTTGAAAATATGAGAGTGGAAGTGAATCTATAGATCCATTTCAGATATATATTGTTAAAAGTGAAATTATTCAGATAAATATTTCAATATATAGAGAGGAGAAGATAGAAAAAGGGATATATATATATATATATATATATATATATACTGCGGAAAATTTTTATATTCTGTGCGCTTCTCTGCCAAAAGTGCATAGTGGGCTGAAAAGGTTGAGAAAGCTCTTCAATAACGTTGATGAGTAGCAGTGACTTTGGCGACAGACTTAATCACCATATAAAGCCAAAACACCAAATTTCCGACAAAAATACTTGCATCCAGGATGCAATCCTCGAAGGCTTTTCCAAGCAAAAATAAGGATGATGAAGGGATGCAATACAACGACAGCATGTTTCATTACTTCAAGAGATATTAGATTTATATTGCTGTGTGAACCCTGAATTTGGGCAATTGTGAATTTTAAGTATATTACATTTCCCTGACAAAAAAAACTATTGTGTTTATCGGTGAGTTCTTGAAGAAATACAATTTACAGCTAAAAGGCTTGCATGTTAATTGCATGAAACTTTTCTGCATTTTAAAATCGATACACTACAAGACAATGCACTCCCAATTAACTTTCAGAATAATTAAGCTGGAGAAAAATAAGGGAACAATATAAACTTGAATAAAAACTCATTTTTCAGTTCATAACCTCTGATACATATCCAAATCTAAATTACATTTAAACCATGTTGTACGATTTCTTATCGAACCCTGATTTCGACTTTTGTTTAAAACTAAAATTTTCCCATGTATGTGAAACATTTTGAAACTTTTCACATCTGTAAATAGTATTGTCCCACATTTGTTCTTCCTTCGCATGTAGTGAGGCCGATTTTATTCTTTTAAACGCGCGAGTTTTGAGAACCTTTTTCTAATTATACTTACATTGTATCCGTTTGGGGATGAGGTATTCTTAAATTATACATTTGTAAAGCCTTTTTAATGTAATAGATGCAAAAATTGATCCAATTGAAGTCGAATTTTATCTTTAGTTTGATTAACTTTCGATTTTGTTTTTAAATATTTCGTTACAAACCATTTTCCTAAAGAAAAATAAACTAGTTGACATTTCATTATTTATCATTGTAGAATTTTCTTACCAAGTACAGTGTTCTAGTGTTAGCTCATCCGTTTTATTCGCCGGATCTTGGCCCATGCGTTTTCATTGTGCATCTTAAGGTGACGTTTGCATTAATAATAACAAGATTTGAGACCGTTGAAGATGTGAAAGAGAAAGCGGCTCGCGTTCAATAAGAGTGCTGGAAGACACAAAATGACTTCCAGCGCTGTTTCAAACATTGGAAGATTTACATGTAGCGTTTTAGGAATAGATGAGAGGTGTATGTGGAAGGTGATAATCAGTAAGTATGTATGAAATCAAAATAAAATATTTTATAGCATTAGTCCTGCTATCTAATAGCCACGCCTTGTATTCAAGTTCTATTTTTAACTAATTTTAGAGCTTTTATTTTAAAATTCCAGATCTAAATTGAAGCAGAAAATAACATTGTAATTCAATCTTTTGATTTTTATTTTAAATAAAAGTAGAGGATTAAGCTGTAATTCATCTTTCATGTTAAAATTAAAATGTATGGATTCTTTTGTCATAGTTTAAAAAGTGTGTGTATATAAAGAATATATTGGTTAAATTGCATTTAATTTCGGGGCATTGTTTAATAACATTACATTGCATAATGAAATATTTAGACGGGTTTAAGTTAAGCAACAAACTGTAATAAATGTTTAATGAAAATACAAATGAAATATTTATTTTTTATATTAAACAAATATTTTTGTTCATCCTGTACTAATAAAATAAATCGATATTGAAATATCATGCGTTCAAAATAGGTATACACTCATTAATTTTTATTATAAGCAACAAATACAAAAAAAAAATGATATTAAACAAATGGTAATTCACTTTATAATCAAATCAAGTCCTATAGAGCTTACCGTTTCTGATTATAATACACAAAACAATGGGAGCTACAGAGCTAAGAATAAAAACCTTATTCTTTATTGTGAGATTATAGATGTTCAGCGATACTTATAAAAACCTGTTTTCAATTATTGCTCAACAAAATAGAACGTAATTGTAACAAATACTGCTAAACAAATGTTAATTTTAATATAAAATGCGAGCACACATGATCAAGATAAATATGTAAGAAGAAGGAGATGGAAAATTGATAAAACATGAATAGTAATGCGCGAACGAAGAACTTAGCGTGAATGATTCTTAAGATTCCCGTCTAACGGCCATTTTGAATTCGTGGATGCAATATAAATTCTATGGAAACTACTTTTCTCATCAAGACTAGATTAGTTTCAATATGAAAGCAATAAAATGTATCCAGAATAACGAAAAATAATGGAGGTTTGTCGAGAATAGCATTTTTTTCTCTTCGGTGGTTGAAAATATTTTTCTTAAATATCTGAAAACACACAAATAAATAATTAAAATAAACACAAAAACGGTTACTATTTTTTTTGCTCTTTTAGGTAAATTTTACTGCAACCTAATTGGAGCACTAGTCTAGATTTCAAGAGAAAAATAGCATTTCCATAAAATTAATCACAAATTCAAAATGGCGAAAGACAGGAATCAAAAGGATAATGTCAGACGATTTCGATTTGTGATTGAAGATTAAAAATCGGCTTAAAGTAGAAATAGTTTCTCTCTGATTATATGCAAAAAATGTCGAATATTTTTCATATAATACATTGGTATTATAGTAAAAAAACAATTATTAATTGTCAACGTTTAAGACAAACTCTTTATAATAAAAATAAATATACATTATTCATTAAAACAATTACAGAAAGTGAAACTTATGCATATTATTTAAAAATTGAGGACAGTGGAAAAATATTATTCAATTACCTTAATTCAATTTTCTTTTTTTCTTTTTTTCCGTTAAATTTTTTTAAGCAAATTAGATTTTTTTTAAAAAAAAATGAATGTTTATTTTTTTTTTTCATTACGACTAAAATTATTCAACTCTCGAATTTTTAAAAATTACTGGATTTTAAACGCTATTCATTTTAAATAACTTTCCTAAAAAAATCAATATTGATTCACGAATTTTGATAATCAAGAGAAGAATTTTGGGGATCGGATACCACACAAATCTTAAATAACTCATATTCATTAAAAATTCAAGCAATATCATTATATAATCCCATTTTTTCTAAATTTATAAGCAAATGATATTTTTTTAAAAAAATTGAATACAAAGCTACAAAGTACATCATTTTATAAGAAACTAAAATGTCTTAGTGCAGCAAAAAATAAATCCAATTTTAAAGCAATGCACCTGTAATCCTACTTTTTTAATTTAAAAAATATGTGACAATATTGCGATTTTTTTTTTTTTAGAAATTAATTATTTTGCTAAGTGTTTCTCAAAGTACTTAAAAGAAGACGATTATTTAAATTTATGTTTATAATTCTGTTTTGAATGTTATAAAAAATTACATGTTACGAACATTAAGTTTTGTATTCTAGCGGAATTCAGTTTTTTCTTTGCTTCTATATTTTCCTTCCATTTTTTTTTATTCGAATATTTTTATTTCTTTTTCTGTACTTTCTCTCTCCTTTTCGCTATTTCTTTCTTCCCTACTTTTATTCTTTTTTGTTTTTACTTTCATAATTTTCGTTTTTTCTACAATTCTTCTTCTATGAAAATTGAAAATGCTGTAGCGAACATTATATTTTGTATTTTTTAGAAAAATTCTATTTTTTTCTTTAGTTCTTTATATTTTCTTCTAACCTTTTTTTAATCTCCTCTCTGTTCCCTTCTACACTTTTCAAGTATGTTTCTCTTCTTATGTACTTCCAATTTTTTCAATGAGCATTGCAAAGAATATTAAATCTTGTTTATATTCTATAGAAATTTTATTTTTTTCTACCTTTTCTTTAATATACTTCTTCTACACTCCTACCATTCTTTTTTCAATACGTAATTTTTGTTTGTTTGTTCTTCTTCTATAATTTAATTCTTGTCTTTTTTTTTCTCATTTTTAGTATACACAATGTTTAACTTTATAGGAAAGTATAAATTACGCCCATATAAAGGTGATTTTGGTACAACAAAAGTTAAAATAATACGTTATTTTGCATAATTTTTCATAAGTACACTGATCTCTAATATGTCAATTATTTGTAATTCTTATGTTTTAATTAATTTTTATGTGCTTAAAATTAAATAGTCTTACATGCAAACAATCTATTTTTTTCCCAAACCGAAGAAGCTACAAAATACTAAAACACTATAAGATGAACTCGTACATGTATTTTTCTTTACATTTTAGCTCACTGAATCAAAATATTATCTTTCGTAACAATTGATTAAATTAAACAAGTTATATCTCCGAATTTTTAATCCTGCAGAATATGTAATCGTCACGTTCTTTTGATTCCGGATGATAACTCCTCTGAAACAAAGCACTTTTCATCCCTTTTCATGCTCAGCTGAATTCCTGCCGCGAAGCTTACGAAATTAAGCCTCGTTTGGATTTGTTACCTTTGATTTTTTTTGTTCTCTTTTTATTTCCACTCGGAAAAACACACTGAAACATTTTTTTCCAGCCGTGGAATGTTACCTAATTAATTTGACTCGTCTTAGTAAAGTATGAGGCAAAGTGCTCTACCCCATGTCGATTCACCCCTTTTTTGTGATGTAACATTGCTAGTGACTTCCTTTTCTACTGGTTTGCATTTTTCATTGAGAATTAGCTTTTAATTTATTTACTTTCATTAATTTCCGCATTGCCACAACACATCAGAGTAGTATGGATAATACAAGAAAAAAAAATTGGTTATTCCTTAATTAAAAGTGTAAAATATTTTTTAAAATTTTTTTTATAGAAAACTATTACAAAATCCCAGTGCACCACAAAGTATCACACGGAGCTCATAAAAGTAAGTATTAATCACACATTACAAAGGAAGAAAGGAACAAAATTTGAGGTTATGAAGATTACAAATATTTGAAATAAATTCACACAGAACTTTTTAAAAGCACTTCTAGTGGAAGGAAGTTGGTGAAAATTTGGAGGTCAATTTATATTAAGTCCCCTGAAAGCTAGTCTTATGATCTTTCTCTCTTGGACACACTTGGAACACAGAAGGAGCACATGTTCTACATTTTCCTCTCCACCAATATTACAATAACAGGAAGAAGACGGAACTAAATTAAATTTGTTCAAGTAGCTTCTAAAGTTACCATGGCCACTGAGAAATTGGGTTATTTTGTAATTATTATAAACATGATGGCATGATAGTCTTTTATTATTGGTTGGAAAAATTTTCTCTGCTAAGCTCCCTTTTGTATGAAATAAGATGTTCTTGGTTCCAAGACTTCACTGTTTCTTCTTTCGTATCTTCTTGTAAATTGATTTAGGAATATTAACGGCAATGTCAATTTTGCGACCTTTGCAAGTCAATCGGTCCGTTCATTTTTAAGAATGCCAGCGTGTCTGCGAACAAATGCAAAATATATTGATATGTTTTTAACTTTTAGGCTTTTAAGTTGCTTTCGGATCTCGACGATTATGTTGTTAGATGAAGAAATACACTTAAAATAATCTAAAGAGGAAAGAGAGTCGGTATAGATGAGATAGTTTGAGTTCACACTATTTTGTTCAGAGATCCATTTAATGGCGAAGTTTAAGCATAAAAATTCAGCTACAAAAACTGTACATTCATCACAGCTATTCTATAATGAAAGTGCTCGGATTCAACACCATTCCGGAACACAACAAAAGCGAAACCAACTCTGCCATCAATTTTACTGCTATCAGTATAGCAAATAACAGGGAAATCATCTGTGCTTTTGATGTAAAATATTAAGTAGAAAATATTGAAATTTATTTTGTATAAATTCAGAAATACTGCATTTCAAAAATAGTACATTTACTTCTTTATAAAATCAGACTTAACAATCGTGAAGATGCAGTTTCAACCAGGGCTTCGAACCGGAACTGAACCCCAAAACCGAAAACCAGAACTAAACCGAAAAAAATATAGGTCTATTTCGGTTCGATATATCTTCAGTTAATTTGTTACTGTAACTAACTTATCAATATTTTCTAATTGAACGTCAACACCATATAATTATCATCATTACATATACATTGCTTCTCCATTTACTGTATTGATGTTTACTAGAAATATTCTGTTCCAGCTTTGCAAAAACAGATTGTAGAAGGCAGAAAAAACTAGAAGTATAGATGATTTTTTAAGAAGAATATCAGTCTGAGTTATATATATATATATATATATTTTGTATTTCAACATGCGATCATCCACGGATGTTTGTATAGACTGTTTAGATAGACAAGCCAGAACCACAGGAATCTAGTGTTCAAATGCGATTTTGATAATGGATAACAATGCCAATTCTCACCGTTCTCTTCAAACCTCTCGCAACGTACATTCTGGTTATTTGTGTCAATTCATACAGTGTACCAATTAAAAAAAAAGAATTAAATCTTCTAAATTATGATAGAATTACGTTTTTTGTTTATGATAGAATTACATTTTTAGTACAAGTAAGAATAGACATAAAATAAAATTAATCATTCGGAACTGAACCGAAAACTATTATTTTTAGAGGAACGAAAACTGGAACTAAACCGAAATATTTTTTTTTAGTTGAACCGGAACAAAAAAAAATTATGGTTCGAATACCTGGTTTCAACCAATGTTGTTCTATCAGCAGCAGGAGGGAAAATTTATGAAAAAAATATTATTGAAATTATTTTTGAATTAAGCTTTATGCTGTGTTAAGTGTACATATACAAGAAAAAGTAAAAACTTATTAAGTAATCATGCCTATATATCACTGCTATAACAAATAAATATCGATTAGTTACCAAAACATACCAGATGCGGCATAAAACGCACATAAAATGCAGTTGAAATAGTTAATAATATCTTGAATTTATCTTAAAAACATAAAATAGCAATCATAACACATATTTCATTCTCAAAATTGAATTTATGCGAAAATAAAAAGTAGAAGGCTATCTATCGTCGTTGGAATTCCTATTAGAAAATCTAAAAATATGCTTATTCTATTTTTGAAATTTAAATTTATTCACTTGTGCAGCTAGTCCTGAGTGTGCCCTGTATCGCAATGCCTTGGGACCCTTTTTTGGAAAATAAGTACCGTAAAATCCGGCGTATAATGCGCACCGGTGTATTACGCGCACATATACTTTCAAGCTGCATTTTTTAATTTTTAGTTACATTTTTAGGTGCGCACATCTCCTATCTCTTAAAAGAACCTGAAATCTACGTGTGCAATGCTCTTAGTTTTGAAGTCATTTGTTCGAGGTATTATTGCAGGATTTTAAGGTATCCGACTATGCGTTCGGAACCATGATTTTAAAAAAGCGCATAAATGTATAATTTTCATGATATTTAGTGTCACTTAGATTATAATACATGTATAAAATTGTTTTAAGGACATTATGAGAAACAAAATTATTTAAATACAATATTTTGGCAAAAAATTAACTTAGAATAACCTTTTTTCCAAATGTTCTCCTTTTGTAAAAATGCTTCTATTGTATTAATATTCTGCCTGTATATAGCTCAGACCCCTGTACAGAGGCTCAACTATGAGTTTTGAAAAATTCACATTATTTTCAGAGTTACAACCATTTGAAATAATTATCAGCGTATTTTCTTAAAATTTCTCCCTTCTGTTTTCGTAAAACATGGATAAACCGACTTCCAAGTTATGCATTTCAGAAATTCTAGTTGAGCCTTTGTACAGAGGTCTGAGATATATACAGGCAAAATATTAATACAATTGAAGCATTTTTTACAAAAGGCGAACATTTGGAAAAAAGGTTATTCTAAGTTCATTTTTTGTCAAAATATTGTACTTAAATGATTTTTTTATTTTAATACTTTTTTTAACCCAATTTTATATACATTGTCTAATCTAAGTGACGCTAAATATCATAAATATTATCCATTTACCCGCTTTTGCAAAATCACGGTTCCGAACGTAGTCGGATACTTTAAAGAAATACTGTACTTCTAGAACTGTATAACCCTTTAAGTTATCTTTAGGTACGTCACACACACATTTCTTTTAAATAAATAGTATTTCGATTTTTGTAGGTGCCTAATTTTTTTTATACTGATCGCTTTTTTCATTTTTGAAGCTATCCTTTTTAAACCCGTCGTATAGCGCGCATCCACTAATTTCGATCTCATTTTTTGTGTTAAAAGTGCGCGCTATTCACCAATTTTAACCCTTTATCTACCGACGGTACTTATAAGTACCACTTACTTTATAACTTCACAGAATAACCATTTGTATGAATACTCTGACGATACTTATCAGGAATATTCTTTGAAATCCACTCTTCTAAGATATATGGCAGCACGGTTTCTATGATGAGTACTTTCGCAGGGAAGGCGAATAGTTTTATAGCAGAAACTGCGTTTCTAGCTGACGGCGTTTTCAGCGAATTGCGATGATTGTCATTTTTGTTCCGGAAAAGAAGTTAATGTCAAAAGGTGTCTTATTTTTTTTGTATGTTAAAGACCTTAGAAAACGATTTGATTATTTATTTTAAGTGAACAGTGAGTATAACTAACTTTACAGTTGAATATCTTTAATTAATTAATTAGCTGTAACGGATAAAATTATCATTAAGTTGAATATTTTATTTATGTATATCCCTTAATTTTCAATGTAGTGATACAAAAAAATATTGCATGATAAAAACTGCAGTAAATCATAATGCGGTAGATAAAGGGTTAAGGTAATAATCATCCCATTAATAAAACTTATTTTAAAATATCAAAATAAGTATACATAGGCATACATATAAAAAAAATTGAGCCTCTGTAGCTTGGGGTCACCGTATCATATGTGACACGGTGGCAGCTACACCCCTGATTTCATTAATAAAATTCTACTTTGAAGGAAATATATTAAGAAATATCAAACACAAATTTATAATTAAACTCAGAAAATTGTAATAAATAGAAAAAGTAGTTCGAAATATTGTTTGAAGTTTTATTCTTTAACATTTTGTGACGTACTATCCTACAATGTTAAAAATTAGTTTTATAAGTACGCACACACACCAAAAATACATTTACTTAATGTTAGCTAGTCGATAACAGAATTTATTGAATTCTAAAAGGACAATCTAAATGCAAACTAAATGAAACCATTAATGTAAAAGAACTATCTGAATTTTGAATCACGATATGTAAACATAATATATACACGATATGTGGGAGAAAATGAAAAAATTGCAAATATGAACAAAATCAGATGCTCTTTGAAAATAAATTGTTACAAAATTTTAAGAGAAAAGATTATATATTATTGAAGCAAGTATGGTATCGTAGAAAAAATACTTACTCAGAAAACTATTAAAGTATGTTGAATAATTGCTCTCTATTTAGAATACTTATCAAATATAAAAATATCCCTTAAATATATTATTACAATCATGATATACAATGCAGTTGATATTTTGTGTATATGTTAAATTTTTTTGAACAAAACCCCACTGTATGACAAAGATTTTATTAACAGCAGCATCTTGGTTAATTATTGCCTAACCGAGTAATATATTTAAAAGCAACAAGTTTTCTGTGTTTAAAAGCCCTGTCTTATGTTTTGAGTACATGAATGCAGAATAATGCCTTGTGATTTTAGGAAATGAGAAAATTTAAATTTCGAGCGTAATAATTTTTCTGTTAGTTATCCTCGTTATTAGAATGAGAAGGAAGTGTTTATTTCGCAGAAACGGAATATTCGTTTTAGTTTTAGTTTGTGTGTGTGTGTGTGTGTATTTCAGTTTCCTATTACACACATTCGAATTTGTTCTTTTTTTTTCTCTCTCTCTCTTTTAAAAGTAACGCATCGCGTGTTTCACTTGCAGCAATACATTTTTCTTTTCGCGTGTTGTTCTATGCACAACACTTTTATTTATCTCACCACATGTCTATTGCCATTTTCGCCAACACACAACCTTCCTTCCATACACTCATATTTGAAGAAGCATGCATCTAGATAGAGTAACTATCGTTTGCTTTAAAATCAGATTTTACTTTATTCTTCACTCTCTGTCATTGACTGCCAGACATTCAATAAAAAATCTAAACTATAACTCTGATAGATTCGAAATAATTTTTATATTTGCTTAAAAAATATTAATTTTAATAAATATAATCAAATTTTTCCCTTGCTAAAATAGAACTGCCTTTTCATTACTTAACCCTCCTTTAGGCGCGTGAATCTCTCAGATGCATAGTAAAAATAGTTTAGGTTAGTTGGAACACGCCCTTCTCCTTTTTCTATCTGCCTTTCGTCACACTCTCTAGGATTCAATGTCAAAGACGAGGGTGGTTTCTTCATATTTCGTGTGACAGGGCCATTGAATCTGATAGATGCAGTGAGCCTAACAATGCCTGTTGTTATAACTTCGTACTATTTTGTTAATTTTTTTTTTTTTTTTTGTAAAAAATATTGCAGTTTTTAGTTTTATACGAAAATAATTTGAAACAATTATTTTCTAACTTCTTTGTTTGATATATTTTTTTTTACTGGGAGTTGAGATACATTTGAAGGATGCCGTACGCAAAGCCAGTGAGTATATTTCATTCAATATTCTCAATGTAGCTGGAATAAACTGTCAAAATATCTATATGGGAATCAAAATCACACTGAGATCCTCGCTCACATATCTAAGAAAACTAGATCGGGAACTTTTGAAGGAGCGCCTGCGAAGACGGTCTGAGTGTAATATTCACATGCCTCGTTCATTTTTACTCAGGATTGAAGAAATATCTGATATACAACGCCCCATCCGACGAAAAACCAAGAGAAACATCACCAGGAACTCGGAAAAGTTCCTGGGAACTTAGTACTGTTCCCCCTTGACAGGACATCAAGAAAAGATTATAAAAAATTTTGTGCAATGCATTATACGAAAAATCCCATTCCCTTGAACATTGTAAGGTGATTTGTGAATGTATTGATTGATTGATTGAATATTAACGTCGCACTGTTCAGCTACACGAGGGCTTTTGACGACGGACCACGTACTTTTGAACCATGGACAAGTGACGTAGACGACACCTGAGCTGGCACTCCCCTCTCCTAACTACCACACCACACCAACGGGAGGACGTTTCAGCTCTCGACAGATTTAGCGTGCATCGCTGCCCTACACGGCGGGTCTTTAGCGGTACTGGGCTCGAACTCATTACATGCCTGCCATGATCCGATACCTTGATGACTGGGCTATCGCAGCCCCTTATGAAGACTGCAACAAAGCATCTTAAAATGTAAACAATGGTAACACAGCGATAACTAACCATTATCTTTTTCATGTTTTTTCATATAAATGTCTCAGTTACTGATTCTTTTTTAAATACTGTTTTATAACATATATATTTTAACGTCAAATATCCCAATAAAATGATTAAATCAACTTGAAACGTAAGTATGAGGTTATACATCTGAGAGATGCCGTGAGCCTATGGGTGGAACTTTTTGAAGCGTGCCTAGCGGAGGGTTAAACAGGTGGTTGGATAACAGAAAAAAAATAATTATTAACTAAATATTAATTAACCAATTTCTGTTTAGATTATTACGCTTTTAAACGAATTACTAGTTTTTTTTTTCAAAAATTAAACTCTTTATTAAATATTTAATGAATCAAACATTAAGGTATCCAACTACGTTCGGAACCGTGATTTTGCAAAAGCGTATAAATGGATAATATTTATGATATTTAGTGTCACTTAGATTAGAAAATGTATATAAAATGGTTTTAAGAATAGTATTGCAATAAAAAATTATTTAAGTACAATATATTTCGGCTAAAAATTAACTTAGAATAAACTTTTTTCAAAATGTTCTGCTTTTGTGAAAAATGCTTCTATTATAATAATATTTTGCCTGTATATAGCTCAGACCTTTGTACAGAGGCTCAACTTGAATTTTTGAAATATATAACTTAAGGCCGTATCACACGTACACGTTTCAAGCAATTTTTCGTTCAATTCGTGCAATTTTTACTCAGTTGCCATAGCAACCGCTTTAGAACAATTTTTTGCTAGCGAGCTCAAAAAGTTGTTCCAAATAAAATTGCTTGAAATTCCAGCCAATGGGGTTCTTCGGCGCTCTACGTCATAAACAAGATGGTGGCTCCGGTTTCGTCTAACACTTCAGATATGCCGTATAATATTTTAATGGTGTATAATATTTTATAACGGCGTATAATATTTTAAATAGAATGGTGCTCTATTTTTAGTTTACACCCATCAACAATTGCGCAAGCGAAATGAAAGAAATAATTTTGGATGTTCATTTTCCGAAGCAGAAAAATCGGCGAGTAATTTTTCAATGTGGAGATAGAGCGCGGCTGACGTCAGAGCGTGTCGTTTTGTGTTTACGGCAACCTTCCCCCTCAGATTCGGCCAAAAATTGGACGAAAAAATTGCATGAAAAATATACGTGTGATACGGCCTTTAGAAGTGGGTTTATCCGTGTTTTACGACACACAACAGAGGGGAGACATTTTAACAAAAAAACGCCAATAATTATTTCAAATGATTGTAATTCTGAAAATAATGTGAATTTTTCCAAAATCATAGTTGAGCCTCTGTACAGAGGTCTGAGCTATATACAGGCAAAATGTTATTACAATAGAAGCATTTTTCACAAAAGGAGAACATTTTGAATAAAGTTTATCCTAAGTTAATTTTTAGCCAAAATATATTGTATTTAAATAACTTTTTTTTTGTCAAATATCCTTATAAAACAATTTTATACATGTATTCTAATCTAAGTAATATTAAATATGATGAAAATTATCCATTTATGCGCCTTTTTAAAATCACGGTTCCAAACGTAGTCGGATACCTTAAAGACTCTTGAAAATTCTATAACTAATAAATCCAACAGTACATTTTAATCCGTTGCGTAATCCCAACATGTATGGAAAGAATTTTTCCTACCAAGTCTGTGAAGTTCATCAAATTAAATTCCTTCTTCGAATCTATTTAAGCCTTGAAAACGCGCTGAAGTTCAAGGTTTTACCCAGGTCAAAAGGTTTAAGAACCTCCATCTTAACGAAAGCACAATTAAAACAATTGGAATACCATTTCATATTTATATCTTGAAGAAATCAGTTGCATAATTATCTTTAAGCAACACGAGCGTAGCAACTAACACTATAAAAAGTTTACCGAAAAAAAAATTAAATGATTTTTATTACTTTGAACACTTTGTAGAAATTATTCTTTAATTGGACATCTAAAGACACCTGCGTGCCTGATGTTATCGAAAGCAGTTGGCGCGTGTCGTAGAAGTTCAAGTGAGCATGGCGAAAGTCGCAGTTAAAGTAACTTCTGCACGTGCAGCAGAAATTAGGAGAAATCTCCCAAACAAACGATTTTCGTCTGGCTACAGAAGTCCTAAAAATATTGTTAGTTTTAGTCTATTTCTGTTTTTGCATTTGTAAACGATTTAGAGCGTAAACTTAACTATCTGTTCATATGGAAACTTTTTTTAATGGTATTTAATGAAAATCACCGAAGCTTTGAAATGAATTTCTATATTTAGAACAATGGAACTCCTTACTTGGAAATTGCTTTTATGAAACTTTTTTTCCCACTGCTAATTATAAAGGAACAATTGCGTTGTTGCGTTTTTAAAATAAAAATTAGTAACTTTACTTTAAAGTTAACTTTTAATGATTCATAGAAAAATAATAAGAGTAATTCTCATTGAAATATAAAATATAATTAAGGTTCGTAATATTATAATTACTTTTGGGTATCCATTCTCTCTTTCAGTCCCCACCCCTCCCTTGAAATTTAACTTAAGAAGGTTTAAGGTATCGGGGAAATATATAATTTTTGTGTTAGCAACTATATTTAAACGACATTCAACGAGCATTCCCCATTCAAACGAATTTAACGATTTTCTCTTAATTGTCATGTTTTTCAGCAAATAAAGCCAAATTTTTAAAATAACTAAACAAATGTTTTCATTTTAAAAAAATCCATTTTTTTTAAAAAATTTAAAATATTAAATCAATTTTGCATTAAGGTAAAAAGTTTCTAAATTATATCAAAGAATTTAGGTAAACAAACTTACGGAAATAGTTTCTTCCTTTTGTGTAGATGTTACTTACTTTTACGAATTTATATTTTAAATGATGACAATTATTTAAATGCAGGGAATTTTAGACTGGCTTCCGCTTAAAACAGGTGATTCTTTATTAAATTAAATATATCATGAAATAGAAAAATAATATTTTACTTTATATTGTGAAAATCTACAAATAAAAAATAGAAATACAGAAAAACCCTCATTGAAAGAATCGCTTCTAAGAAAATAAATATTGTTCCGAATTTTGTGTAGAATACTTAAAATTGTTTAAGGTATCCGACTGCGTTCGGGGAACCATGATTTTAAAAAAAAGCCCATAAATGTTTAATTTTCATGATATTTAGTGTCACTTGGATTAGAATACATGTATACAATTGTTCTATAAGGACATTTTGACAAAAAAATTTATTTAAATACAATATTTCGGCAAAAAATTAACTTAGAATAACCTTTTTCCAAAATGTTCTCCTTTTGTGAAAAATGCTTCTATTATAATAATATTTTGCCTGTCTATAGCTCAGACCTCTGTACAGAGGCTCAACTATGATTTTTGAAAAATTCACATTATTTTCAGAGTTACAGCCTTTTGAAATAATTATCGGCGTTTTTTTCTTAAAATTTCTCCCCTCTGTTGTGTCGTTAAACATAGATAAACCCACTTCTAAATTATATATTTCAAAAATTCTAGTTGAGCCTCTGTACAGACGTCTGAGCTATATGCAGGCAAAATAGTATTATAATAAAAGCATTTTTCGCAAAAGGAGAATATTTTGAAAATGGGCCATTCTATGTTAATTTTTTGTCAAAATAGTGTACTTAAATAATTTTTTGTTGTAATACTATTCTTATAAAACAATTTTATATACATTTTCTAATCTAAGTGACACTAATATCATAAATATTATTCATTTATACGCTTTTGCAAAATCACGGTTCTGAACGTAGTCGGATACCTTAAAAGGAAATCCCAAAGAAAAAAAAAAAACTGCCGTTATATTATACGCAGTAGGACCTTTATATAACGAATTCGCTAAATCCAGGAAAAAAGATCGTTATATGGAAAATTCGGTATATAAAGGATCATCTTTTAATATACTTTATATAAACCTCATAAAGTCAATTTTAAATTCATAACCACTATATATTAAAAAATGTAATTACTCGCACTATTTTTTTAAAATAATATATGTTTATTTAATATATCTTACGCATCAAAAAATAAATAAAGAAAGAAAAACTGCAAAGAAAACAAGAAAAAGAATGTCGAAAAATTTACTGTATTTTCAATAATTAGAAAACAATTTTAGACTAAAATTAATGAATTTTAAGGACATTTTGTAATTTAAAGCATACAAGTAATATTAAACATACATTATTTATAATTAGAACACGGGGACACAGGACAACTCCACTGAGGGTGAAAGAGGATATCGAAGATGTTTCTAGTGAACTGGGCAATGGGGGTTAAAGTTTGCACTTCTTGGATGAAACGTTCAGAACTCTATTGCCCTTGGCGAGTTAGGACGTAATAAAAACAGTTCAAGATTTATGACCACCATAAAATGTGTTAAATAGAGAATAACTTGAAATATTTTCAGAAATATTTTTTCAAAAAAAGAGAGAACACAAAGTAAATCACAAAAGAAAAAAAATCATTATATAGAAAATGCACTTCGCTATAAAGTGGTAATTTTACTGAGAAAATCGTGAAATGTTCAAGGTTCCAGGAAAATGTTCGCTATATAGAAAAGTTCGCAATATAGAGGTTCTTTATATAGAGGTTTGACTGCATTTAAATCCCTCCTGATTTTGTACAATATTATTCCTGGCTTTCTAAAACCAACAACTGGAATTTTGCCTAAAATATAAGGTTTCATAATAACTTAAATAGCATTCCTCAGAGAGAAATATTTCGATGTTCATCCAAGTCAGTGCTTCTCAAAGTTTCACAATATTCACGACCCAATATTCAATCATACCCACCTCATACAATAATAATGTATTTATTTCAACAATATCATACTTTGATGCTAAAAGTACGATACGACTTTAACCAATTAAGCGCCACAGGCGTATATAAACGTCTCACTCAGCCAAAGAGTTAATTTCCCCGGACGTATATATAAGTCTTTCTGCAGTACGATCTTTTCTGAGCTCCGCTATTCATAAAATTATTCCGAAGGCTTTGGAATGCTATAAAAGGACTTGGGAAATGTTTGTGAAGTATTTACTTAGTTCATATTATTTTTGCTTCTTTATTCCTCCTCTCCAATACATCACATATGCGCGCCTACGTGGAAATTGATTAGCATTGGGAAGCGAATCTCGTAACTTTTAATCGACATTTAAGGGATTTATTATAAACAATAAACATTATCAAGATAAGTGTTAATTTTTGTACATAATTTTTTATATGGCAATCCTATGGGGTCACTGGTAATTATTAAACTTGTTCTTAACCTAGTATTGTAAAATTAATTATAAAATACATTGTGTAGCACTGATACATTTATAAGTGTAATATATCAGAGTAAATGTGTATTTTTTATTATGTCAAAATGTATTTTGTTTGTTTACTTTCAGTAAATGAATAATTTTTTTAAATAATCTTTTGATTTCGACTTTTCAATTAGCTCGCACCCCCTAGTAGAGTTAACCCGCCCCACAGTTTGAGAAACGCTGACTCAAGTAAAAGTCATAGAAACGAGAAATGTTTTAGGGAATTATAGGTAGGAGATTGAAATTTTATTTGTGTAATCAGTTAATACTTAAACTATACTCTACTTCTGAATCAAGTCAAGGTGAATCTTTACATTTTGGAAGCATAATACTAAGTTTATTAACCTACAGCAAATACACAAAAGGGGATTATGGCATACACGCATCCATACGGTAAGAAATAAACAACCGGTCGAAAACAACGAGCAAAATGTTGAAAGAGGCTTACTGGGAAAATAATTCGATTTAATCGTGCCTAGGGAAATGGAAAACTTTTTCATAAACACCGTTTTTAACAATAATAACTCCGAGCGGATGTTGAAGTGCTTTGAAAACCGTATCACATACATTCTTCAACAAGGTCACACTGCATTTGGCTCCGAAACTCGCGTGATTCAGGTGAAACGATCTGATTTCAAAACTCGATTTAACTCGTATTTTTTATACTTGATACAGATCGTCAGTGAAATAATCGTAAAAAGAAAGTTTTATTATGATTTCAAAAAAATTAAAGATGATTCAAGCAAAAAATATAATATATATGATGGTACTTTTTATGTATATGTATGCATATAAGTGTGTGCGTGAGTGTGTAATATAATAGAAAAGCAACTCATTCACTCATCACGAAATCTCGGGAATTACTAGACCTACAGTCTTGAAATATGGCAGGAATATTCCTTACAATGAGTAGATATCCGCTAAGAAAGAGGCTTTCGAAAATTATGTCCCTAGGGGTTTGCGGGGACGTTAAAACAAAATTTCCCGTTTTTAATTTATTGAACTCTTGACTACAGGGGTCCCAACATGTGTAAATGCAGGGCCACTAACAAGGCCGCATATCTAAAAAGGGCCCCCGAAGTAATTTTGATGCAGGGCCTCCTCAGAGGAAACTACGCCTGTGCTCTGACTAGACTCTTGACTCTGACTAGACTCTTGACTCTGACTAGACTCTTGACTCTGACAAGACTCTTGACTCTGAATAGACTCCTGACTCTGATTAGACTCTTGACTTGACTCTGGACTCTGACTAGACTTCTGACTAGACTGACTAGACTCCTGGCTCTGACTGGACTCTTGACTTACAAACTTGAAAAATTTGTTTTTTCTGTTGAGTTGAAATCCAGTAAGAACGGGTTTTGTGAAAATCGACTCCCAGGAGAAGTTGCGTTGATATAAATAAAAATTCTTCTTTGAACTACTAGATTTACATACTTTAAACTTGGTAAACATATTTTTTCTGCTGAATAGATCCGTTAAGAACGCATTTTGCGGAAATCGACTCCAAAGGTTCCAATTCCCGTTTTTGAGCAATTAAACTTCAAGATTTGGATTTTGCCGAACATTCTTTTTTATAATAAGTAGAAATTCGCCAAAAATGGATGTTCAAGTTATCAACTATAAGGGGGCTAGCAGGGGCGTAAATACTAAATATACTCCAGTTTTAAAAATTTCGCTTCGAGCTTTTTAAATCAAGATGCGAGTGTTATAAGAATATTTTTCAATACACTACTTGGACATAGATAACAATAACCGAAAAAAAAATGCATAGTTTTACAATGTCATGAAATACCCAATAAAACAAGTCGAGAACGGCTAGTATAATATAACGAAGTAAATACGTGAAAAGAAGCAGAAAATTACAATGAAACAAAAAACAAGAATGCAGCAAATAAGTCAAATTATATATTTCGTGTTCTTATTATTGAATACATGATGTATGGTGCATCAACCTTTTCCCTTTGGTACTTGGCTGGCCAATTTTGAAATATCTGAAAGAAAATAATACAATAAGTAAAATTTAAAAATGAATGAATGAGAAGTGAAGCAAATAAAGTTTAAAAAGCGTCAATGTACAGAATAAATTATGCACGCAAAATTTATACTTAGAAAATAATTCAAATAAATGAAAATCCCGAAATGAGTGAAAAACTATTATTGACTAACTAAAGTGTAGATATGTTGTTAATGCCACCTGATTGGCAGTGCCAGTCGAGACCCACGAAATTCATCATGGCAAAGGGCTAGATTGTAAACCTGTTGTTATCCGTAGCTTTGATCACTATGCACAGGTGACAGAACTTGACTCTTTTCCACCTCATTTTTGAGGTGGGTGTTTCCCACCCCTGTGTGCCTCTGACCTCTCTTCCCCTTTTTCCAACGTCACTTGAGGACTTGCGTCTCGTTGTTTATTTAGAGCACCTCCATTCTCCACCTCCCTATACACATCTACAAACATTCATGCCTTCCCCAGGATTTGAACCCAGGCCCTACGGAACAGTAGTCAGCGTCGCTAATGACTATACCGGATGGGGGGCTAAAGTGTAGATCCTAAAAAACATGAAAAGTAACATGTCACCAATATCAGATGTCATAAAAATATAAGCTGCAGGGTGTACTTTCTTGGTTATTGGTTGACTGCGTAAAATGCTGAAATTTATATATGCAGATAAAATGTTTAAGAATGCTCTTCAGAAAGTGCGAGCTAGGAGGAAGGTTAATCTTCTCATCTAGACCTCTAACAAGCTGATTATGTACTTGTGTTGTTTTGTGGTATATTTTTTAAAACTGAAAACGGATAAATAATTTCTGTACACTGCAATTATCCCACGGATTAACGGAAAGGAAGTAAATAAAATAAAAGAAAAGAAAACAAAGAAAAGGAACGAGAAATTACAAAAAGAAAAACAATCCAAACTTATACTTAAGATTCTTTAAAGCTATCCATTTCTGCCAATTTAAGGGTTTTGATTCTTTTAAACCTTTAGTTATAGAACAAGATTGACAATTTGCTAAGTAATGGGAGTTAGTTTCATTTTTTAAAAGATTTCAGCTGACTCTTTCTTCCAACTAAAAAACTCATTTAGCGCAGCCAATAGGTTTCGTTACTTTGTGCTAAGCAATGAGAGTATCCTAAGAAAGCGGCATTCAATCATCTTGAAAACAAATTTGAACTTGAGCTGGCATCATACTATCTGCATTCAGGCTATTCCAACTTTGCTTACCAATTCAGGTCGTGGTATAAATTTATAAGATCCATCATCAGTATAGCCCCCGTATTATTTCTGTTACATTAATAAACAATCAACGAGTTAAATTTATATGACGTCATAGTCACATAATAAGGACAATCAGGTGTTTCCAATCAATCAGTTCATAAATTGATGCGATGTTTCATTAGTTAAATGACTAAAGCAATCATGTGTTTCCAGCCAACCAATTCATGCGCTTCACTATAGCAAATGTTAGCTTTTTGCGGAAACTTTCTTCTTAAAAGCACATATATTTCAATTCCTACTATTAGCTCACACTCTCTATGTATTTATTTATCTTGGTGGAATTTTCAATCGCTGATAAAATACATTTTAATGCGCTCAATTCAGCTGAAATTTTATATACATGATTATTTTGGATGGCAATACAGTAATTTAATAAAAATTAATAAAAATTTATTGATTAAAACTAGTTCTTTAAAGAATTACAAATACAGCCACTTTGGCATCATTTTTGGTGACTTGTGTCAAAACTTGAAAAGGTTTTTTTTTCTCACGTTTTAAATCATTCAGTTGAACTGAAATTTTATATACACGATTGTTCAGGATGACAATAGGATACTTTAATAACAACTAATTAATTACCACTTAATGTTGTGATTCTATCATATGTAAACACATATTTATATTAATTGTAACTATTTAATAAAAAGTAGCTAAAATAAAATTTTTCTTTGTTGATCTAAGTAGGAATTGACTTAAAAAAATTGTTTATATTATTTAATATATACTATAATAACGTATATATATGTATAACTATAATAACGTATATAGGTAAGCAAAATACACTCGATTTAAAAATATACGTGTAGTATAAGATTTTTTTTAAAAAAATTGAAACACTTTTTGAAGAATTTTAATACTTGAACATCTCAACCCAATTTACTTATTTGAAATTGTATCTAAATTTTACAAGTAGAAAAACGAGTCTATTGTCAATTTGCTTTAAAGTGAATGTTGACCACGTGATTGTATTTATCATATGACTGTCATGAATTTAGCCCATTAGAGCCAACGTGAGAGCGGTGAGTAGGGACACATTCAACGGTGCCTTAGCCCCTGACACATATATATATAACGGTGTTTGCTTAAGATTACAAGGCATGAACTTGTTATGCATTTGTAATCTGTTAACCAGTTTGCCTCAATAATTGGTCTTGAACTAGTAATCCTCTTGCCCTCTTGCTGCTATGATGTAATATTAATTTATGTAAATTTAATCTAAGGATAGAGTGGTTATTTGGATTTGCGCTGGTAAACAAAAGTACAATATAAAGGTATAAGTTATGGTAAATAAGTGTAGCTAAATATTTTTTTCACCTTAGCTTATACCTTAATAATTAGCTTACCTTCTCAAAGTTTCAATATTCGTGACCCAATATTCAATCATAATTTTCATCGCCTTCCCCCTCATACAATAACAATATATTGAATTCACTAATATTATACTTTGACTCTAAAGCTTCAATACGACTTTAACCTCTCAAGTGCCACTGGCGTATATAAACTTCTCGCTCAGCCAAAGCGTTAATTTTCCCGGACGTATATATACGTCTTTCCGCAGTACGATTGTTTCTGTGCACTGCTATTCATAAAATCATTCCGAAGGCAATGGAATGTAAAAAAAGAGACTTTACAGTGTTTACGAAGGATTTACTTATTTCAGAGGATTTGCTTATTTATTCTTTTTTTCCCTCCCCCAATACAACGCATACGCACGCCTACCTGGAAAACGCTGGCATTGGGAAGTAAATTGCATATCTTTTAGTCGGCAGTTAAGGGATTAATTTTAAACAGTACAAATTATCAAGATAAGTGTTAATTTTTGTATATAATTTTATATATGACAAGCTCATGGGGTCACTGGTAATTATTAAACTTGTGCTTAACTTTGTACTGTTAAACTAATTATAAAATACTTTATGTAGCACACACTGATACATTTATAAGTGTAATATATCAATGTAAATGTGTATTTTATTTTTTATTATGTCAGGATGTATTTATTATTTTACTGAAGGTAAACAAACAAATTTAATTAAATAAAATTTTGTTTTCGACTTTTCAATATTCTCGTGCCCCTCTCGTAGAGTTGTCACGGCCTCCAAGAGAGGCGCGCCCCACAGTTTGAGAAACGCTGTCTTAATACCTTAGTTGCACCAAATATTAGTAAATTTACTAGCTATAAGAATATCGTGTAAATAAAATTGTCAGAGATGTATATTTCTGATCTAGATATATATCAATTACAAGTTAAAAGAAGAAATAAATAGTTGAGATCGATTAAACAAAGGCGGAGAGTCAAAAATTGGTAATGATAGTTAGGGTATTTTAAGGTCACGTCGTCCTTGTTTACCAGAAGGCAGTAAATTTCAACAGATAGAAGAAAGTTAACTCTGATATATAGTGTGGGGTTGTGAATTCCACACTAACAGAGGGCAAGCCGTCTCTGAGGAATCTAAAGGTGGAAATCAATGTGGTTTTTTTTGAATTTCAAATGCAAACTTCGGAATTAATATGAACTTAGAAACTTTTATATTACTTTTTAATCATTCATTTTAAATCTGCTTAACCCTATAAGCAGTCACTTTTTTTACCCAAAATGTTCCAAAAAAAAGGTCCATTTTTTTACTGCATATATGTAACCATTATACTTAACAGACTGCAAAACGGAAGAATTTTATTTCAATTTTAATGTTTTCGCACAATTTTGTATTTTATAATTGTGGAACACAAAAGAAACCTTATTGTTTGCTTTTTATAAGTACACTCGGCATGCTATGAGGAATGTTTCATGTATCTTAAAAGAATGTATCCCATACTTATGAAAAAATTTCATGTTCGTACCTCTTTTTCAAACGGTAGTGAGGATTTTGCGTGTGTGTGCAAATATACTTATATGCACACACAATTTGAAGAGTGGTGTAATACTCAGTCTTACATTGCAATGAAAACACAGATAATATCTGCTTTTTTTTTTGGATTATCTTTTCGTTTTCATTTCTTCTCAAGCAACAAATTGCACATTGTCTTGCCAATCCCCGTTCTTTATCGATTTTTTTAGTATCTTAATTCCTACTTTCAATGAAAAATTCTCGTCTTTACTACAAAAAAAAAAATTCCGGATGAGAAGGACCAACTGCATCTCTTAAAAACACAAGTACTTATAATATCCCAATAAGAATTAAAAATATATATGCAAATATAAGATAGAAAGAAGAAAATATCAATGCCTGTACAGCACACAGGCAAACTGGTTGTGACGAGCTTCGGTAGTCCGTACGGTGCGCGGGCAAACCAGTTAAGGGGTTAAATAAATAATGTTTATTCATTGCTTTTTCAATTCCTACTTTAACTCACACTCTCTATATATTTATTTATTTATTTGTTTGCTTGTTTATTTATTTATCTTGGTGGAATTTTCAATCGTTAATAAAATACATTTTAAAGCGCTCCATTGAGCTGAAATTTAATATACGTGATTATTTTGTATGACAGTACAATAACTTAATTATAATTAATAAAAATTAATTGATTAAAAGTAATTATTTAAAGAATTACAAATATATAGCCACGTTGGCATCATTTTTGGCGACTTAGTGATCCTTTTGGCGACTTGTGTCAAAACTTGAAAAGGTTTTTTTCTCGCGTTTTAAAGCATTCAGTTGAACTGAAATTTTATAGACACGATTGTTTTGGATGACAATACGATACTTTAATAATAATTAATAAAAATTAATTACCACTCAATGTTGTGATTCTGTCATATCTATGTACATATTTATGTTAATTGTAACTATTTAATAAAAAGTAGCTAAAATAAAATTTTTCTTTGTTGATCTAAGTAGGAATTGACTTAATTTTTTTTTATGCTACTTGTTACAATTAACGGTATGTAGGCATGTTTTTTAGAGTTTGTACGGAATAAACTTTATTTTTTGATCAAATTAAATGTATTAAATCATTATGGCAATACACTTTTAAAAGTTGACTCGAATGTACCTTAATTTAATAATTTAAATTGCTTCTCTTAAGCTGCAGGGCATTAACTTTAAAATAAGTACATAGTTGCAAGAAATTGCAGAAAAATGTACAGTCTCATATATGCTAGACTGAAATGTTTTGTAAGCTTCTTTATCTAAGGCGATCATATAAGATTACAAACTAACAACTAAAACCTTTCAACCAACAAAACATCATTCGCGTCGAAGAAAGATGTACATCATTAATAATCTACAGAACAAATTTGATACGAAACACAAAGAAGCTGCGCTGCGATCAACATATTTGAGAAAAATTCATTTTACCAGCATAAACATTTAAGATGAAAAAAATACACAATGAACAGAAATATAAAAAAAAACATGTTAATTTACAACTCTTTATTAAATTTTGCTTACTTAGATTTATTCTAGGAGTGGGGCAATGATATTTTAAAAAAAAAATTATTTTTACAGATTGAATTTAACTCATAATGCACTTTTCAAGAAATTCTAGGCAAGTTTAAGTTAAATAAAATACGAATGATACCACAAAATTTATTAAATAATTCATTGTCTTAGTTAGTTTTTGAGATTTTTTATTCAATAATTAGATTTATTGCAATTCTTATTCGTACAGTATAAAAGTTTTCTATACTCGTTGATAAAGAAACCAGAATTTGTAAACATTTTCATTGAAATTAAATAAATATTAAATTTAAGTGTATCACGAATTGAAGAAATTTGATAAATATTCAATAAGCAAGTCTGACATAGTTCAATAAATACTAAAAATTATCAACTTGTGAAAAATAAAGTTTAAATTCACTATACATCAGGCGCATTGCATCAATTCATTGGTTTCTTTGCATTTTTTTCATTTTTGAATATTTATAACTATAGAGCTCATATTTTTGTAGAAAAAATGTTTAAAGTTGGTCCTTATATATAAATTTAAAAACGAAAGAAAATTATTATAGCATTTTGATGTTAATCCAAAATTTTGTGGTAATATATTTAAACAATAAGCGTATTTTATAATCATTTTATTTTAAATCTTCCATTTCTTTTATTTGGACAACACAGATGCTGAATTAAAACCTCTATCTCACTTTAAATTTAGTTTTTCAACTGAAATTCGGGGACAATAATTATTAAATTTTAATTAAATATTAAATGACATCGAACGCTCATTCAGTTGGCGAGGATTGTAGAATGATAAACTGTGAAATATGGTAGATGACATTTTCATTGCAAACCTAAATCTGTTGTACGCTAGTTTTGGTTCTTTCAACTTCGATCAGGTTGAACGGACAGTAAGAGTTTAGATGTTCCCATCTGTTGCGGCATAACTGAAATACTCACGCATCTTCTGTTTTCATTTCTCTTCGAATTTGTGTTTACATAGGACATAAAAAGTTCACACTCTCTTCTTCAAAAACACTTTTTGAAATTGATGGTTTTATTCTTTGGATTTTTTGTGGATCATATTAAACTGGGTAAGTTTATTATTAAAGTTTATCATTATTTTATTTCATTTTTTACCCAAATAACCTTTTGCATGCATTTGAAAAAAAATATCGGTTGGACTTTTGAGATGATATGTTTTAAAATCGTTTGGAGAGTTTAAGTATATTTTTGGCTTAAAACATCTAAGTCGTAAAAATATAGTTCATAAAATATGACTGTTTAATGACAATTCGATTTAAATATCGTAATTTTAATTTTTATTTTAACTTGTGGTAATTTTAAATTAATCTTAAGAAATGCTACATATTTATCACAACACTGGTTTTGTATATAAAATGAGTTCAAAATAAATAAAAAAATTAATATTTAAAATATAAACAATATAAAACTGTAAAATCAAATTATAATTTATCTTGAATTTTTGTATGATATTGCTTTTAGTTTAAAGTTGATATTTGTTTTTAAGTGATTTGAGAATTAATAATAATAAAAAAAAAAACGTATACAACACGTATATCACGTATATTTATCACAAAACTGGTTTTGTATATAAAATGAGTTCAAAATAAATAATAAATTTATCATTTAAAATATAACCAATATAAAACTGCAAAATCAAATTATATTTTCTCTTGAATTTTTGTATGATATTGTTTTTAATTTAAAGTTGAAATTTGTTTTTAAGTGATTTGAGAATTAATTAAAAAAAAACGTATACAATTGTTGTGTATGTAAAAAAATGCATAAACAGTAAACAAATTATTGAAACTCTATGACAAAAATAAGTAAATTAGTTGATCATTTTTATAAAATTGCAATTATAAATATAATTGTAGAAATTTGTACTTTCATTTAATGCCATTAAAATGCTCAGAATAAAAATAAAACAATCATACAGAATAAAAACAATTAATTATTTTACTCTTACTCATTAAATGTGCACTGAAAAACTATTTTATAAAGTATTAAAACCCAAAATAAAACTAATTCAAAAATGAAAAAGAAATTACTTTAACATCTTGTAACGGATATTAACTACTATACCTGAACCTTTATTTTTAGATTTTTAAAAAATTTTTTTTAATAAAAGCAAAAAATTTAGTTCAGTTATTCAAATTTGATTACCATTAAATATGCTTTTATACTTATTAAATATTATCATTCATTTGTGAAATAACTTTATAAATTTAATTAAATTATTTTTTTTGTTTGATAAAAAGTTTTGAAGAAAAGAATAATAGAAAATTGCATGTTTAAAGTATTAAAAATAAAGGATGTATAAAAGTCGTCCCAATTTGTTAACGGAACTATGTTGTTTTAAAAAAAAAGGATTGTTATTACATAATATTTTATGTTATAAAATTGATCGCTTGTATCCTGAATATACCTTTCACTAACACTTCACTGTAATTTCGGTACCATTACCAATCTCTCTCTCATAGACGAGAAAAAAACCCTAACTATGTTTCGACTTGAAACCTGTTAACTTGTTCTTATTTTCATTTTATTCTTTTTTAACGATAATGTTTGAGGATTATTTCTTATACTTTTTTTAAAAAAGAAAATTAAAAGTTGAAAAATAAAATTAGAAGCTTGAATCAAATTAAAGGTTTAATGATAGTGTTTAAGTTTTATTTTTATAATAATAAAAAAAAATCTTTAACTTAAATGTTGCAAAATAGAAATAAAAGTTTATGCCAACATGAAAACTTTTACAGTAGTTGTGGTTTAGCGTTTAGTCAAGGATACATGTGTGGTTAGGACAGTTAGTATATCATTTTTTATCGATAAAAGAATTTTATTATTTGCAACAAATTCTATGGTAAAACATTAAGTAACGTGGAAGTACAAGAAAATGATATATTCTATACGGGAAAAGAAAATATATCCAATATGAAATACAAACGATTAGAGTCTGAAAAATTTATTTATTTATTTATTTTACTTTTTATCTTTTAAGCAGGGCTTAGCATCGAAATTTGTCCCAATTATGACTTCATTCCTCAATAAAAACGCATTATTAAAATACAATTTTCACATGTTGTTGTTTTTTATGAATCTTTTAAAAATTAGTCAATTTTGTGTAAGTTAATTATAATTTTGACGAAGTATTAGAACTACTTAATAATTAAAATAATTGCTATTTGATCAGTTACTATCCGAATTAAATAAGAATACCTAATTGATATATTAATTTAATCAATTATTGTTCCAAAATTATTATGCAATCTATAAATTTTATAAATATTTTATATATATTACTTATATTTTATTATTTTGCAAAAATTAAGCCGTCGGGAAAACATTTTAGTACACTAATAACTGGGGAGAATATTAAACGTAGAATTATTCTTTTACCACAAGAGTATGTGAATAACAGAATCAATAATATCTGTTATATATATACAACAGATATCAAGCATATATTGATACTTCGCTCATATGTATACTGATAAAAATATATCTTTGGTAAATTAAGAATAAAACACGGGAGTATTCTTTTTTTCCAATTTTAGAAATGCATTAATCTAACCAATTCGAGAAAAAAAAAAGATATAATCAAAGGACTAGCAAATGTTGAGTTCGAAAAATAGTATTCTATATAATATTGAATTTAAAGCTTTTATCCCATCCATTAAACATGCTGCTGTTGTAGTTGCTAATGCCACCTGTCTGACGGTATCGGAACGAAGTCCACGAAGAGGGCCTGTCGTTAGCCGTAGCTTTGAGCCCCATACAGGTGACAGTAATATTTAGCTTCGTTCCACTCCAATTATATATTATACCAACAGGTTGCTTTGAGGAAAAACACCCTGTTGGAGTTCTCAATTTACTAATCGATAAAAATTGTTTATTTTGGTTATTTTTCAGGATACACACAAAGGAAAAATTGTTTTAATGGTTATGATAATCGTCTGGCAATGGATAATTTTTTAATGTTTTATTTTAAATTAAAAAATTTAAAATTAAATTTTTTCCTTCGTTTAATAGAACATATAAAATAAAATTTAGTTTATGCTGCCAGAGAAATATGAGAAAAAGTAAAACATAAAAAAGAAGAAAATGATAATTTTCTATCGTAAACACACGTGGTCAGAATTATATTTTCAAATTTTAGAATGATTTGAATTTTCTTGCTATTATTTTTTGATATCCATCTACACGGAATTGTTTTAGATTTAAGCATACGTTGTTATGCAAATGTACATTACATTCGTTCCCTTAGATAAGATTCTTTTTTTTCTCAGAACGTATGATATATATTTAATAGAATAAAAAAAAGTCTACATTTAAAATTCCGTTTTTAATTTACGGAAAATCAGATGATAATTGTATTTCCGAATGGTTAGTATGCATAAGACAAGCAGACACCATATCATTTGCTTGAATAACTTCACGTTTTCCTTGTGAATTTTATTTTTATGGCTAAAAAAACGTAAAATGAAGGAAGTGGAAAAAATAAGATAATGTGTTTTCATGTCAAATTCTTTCTGTTTATTTTATTTTATCCAGTTTTCTTTAATTTTCGTATCCGAAGATTGTGGACTATAAAACTGAACTAATAATCGTAATATAAAATTTAACTCCATTCCGCTTATGAAAAGGGCCTTCTAGTTCAAAACTGAATTAACAGGGCTTGACTCTAATTCATGGTCTTATGGATTGGAAATTCTTTCTTTCGATTTTTATACACAATGAAAATTACATTAGTTTCACAGTGCTGCTTTGAGAAAACAATCCATTGCGATATACATTTAATTATTTTTTTGAAGTTAACTAAGTAATTAAAATATTATATAAATTTATTTTTAATCTTCTTTCTACAAATATTTGATCTTGTCTTTTATACTTAAAGTAATAATATTTATGTGATAATAAATATGATAGTATATAACACTAACTTAGTTAAGTAATTTTTTTTTTTACATTTTTAGTTATTTTTGCATAAACATTTATGGTATTAAAAAGCTGACAATTTTTAAAATGAAAAACGGGCTTTCTGAATAAATTTACCAACATTTTTACACATAAAGCAAGACGTTTTATAGGTATAATAAGACTATACATTTACATGTAAAATATGACATTTATATAGACGTAGTAATACAGATGTACGTTATACAAAAAATGTCACTTATGATACGATATTTAAGCTGTGAAGTCGTGTCCATAGCTAAGGGCATGAATTTCGTAGGTGTCGATGTATAGAAATCTTGATACCTCAGTGATCGTAATGATATTTGTTGCCCGTTAAACGAAGTATATTTTCAAAATCTACCGATGGTATGATGCAGAAGTTTGAATAATAAGGTACCAGTTTCACTGACTTCTTCATTATTTGATGTAAGTTGTATATTATAACATTCATCATCTATAGTCTTCGTAGATGGGTCTCAATTTCAAACGGCCTTATAACTTAATTTGCAATTTATATTTCCAACTTCCTTTTTATTTTCAGTGACGCCTTAAGATTTCTCGAGGCTCTAGATCAGGGTTGGCGAACCTTTATGGATCAACGTGCCATTTTTTCTTAAGAAATGTTCGATTACGTTTAGATGTGCCGTCAAATAATTTTGACTTGTGGTTATTGGGAAAATAATAAAACTAAATATTATAACAACTCAAAACTCTTAATTTACTACGAAAAAATACTTTTTGTACTGTACTTCAAAATGTTTGTTATACGTAAAATTCAGATTAAAGTAAAATTAGTGTGACTTCTGTTGTGCTGATGACAAATGGATGACAAATAACTTGTATTAGGATAGTAAGATGTTACTTTTAGTAGGATGCATACTGAATTTTGGAGTCATCTGCCGAATTGTTTTTAAGTAAATAATCATTTTTGCTGTGGTTTACTTTTTGGCCGAGAGGATTTGTGATTTGTTTCAAAATGCCGTTTTACATATAACGCTCTGCATACCATTGTTCCAGAACATAAAACACACACCTTTTTGTCGCTCTTTTACTAATAATACCATATTTCTAGATTCACCAAGTTTGAAGTTCTCTGTTACACTTTCTATCTTGCACTTTTTGTTCTGAACTAGCCATGTTGAATAACAGTTGAAAATCGTAAATATAACACAAATAAACTTCAAAACACAGTTGTGTCAATGAAACTGACTAAGCTATGCGTAGAAAAATTTTGCATCATAAGCAACTGTAGTCCACGACGTAACTATGGCAAGACAATAACAAACGAGTGTGCTCCTCGCCGCGTTTGTTCGTAATACTTCATAGTGAACTTCGTTATTTTCAAATAAAATGCAAACCATTTTGATCGCTCGCGTGCTCAAAGCATTGTGTGGTGTGCCATTGATGGCACGCGTGCCACTGGTTCGCCATCCCTGCTCTAGGCTCTACTTACGACTCTTTGATGTTGACAGTATGTCGCATACAATGCCAAATGGTAACCTGTAACAAATAAATATCCTTGAGCCACAATCTCACAAACCTAGGCACTGGCGTAGCCCTGAGTGGGCCCTGTATCAAATTTCTTGGTGATACTTTTCTGGGGCCCCTTAACATTTCACGATTTTTTTCTTACACATTTTTGGGCCCCTGAAGTGTGGAGGCCCCGTATTATTGGTATGGTTGATACGGTGGTAGCTACGCCTCTGAATCTAGGCATTGACCGACTGCTACCTTTTGACTCATTACGGGCATGACATTAGTAATAATGTAGTCTAGCACTGATGCCAGTTGAAAAACAGTTTTTCTAAGAATGTCCCTAAAAAACATTTGCCTATTTAACCCTCCGTCGGCCGCTTCGTCTTGTTCATTAAACGTTCTTTTTCGCACAACTAGATGTATTTTCTTTCCTTTACCAGTGTTTTGAATTAAAATTGATTAGGGGGAAGGAGGCGGTCAAAATATGTTGGGGCTTCTAAGGCCATATGCGCCTGATTATGTTTTGTTATAAGGTAGGCTCGACGAAGGGTTATATTATTCAAATAATTATCATATTAGTGGCCAGTCGAGAGAGAACAAGAGGAGGTTTCCAATCAAGGCTGAGTTCCGAGGCCCCGGCCCAGTTGGCCCATGCCACCAAACGTCCCTGTCTATGTTTGAAGTTCAGACCCATGAGATTATTTTTATACAAATCCCTATTATCCCAAAATAATTTGTTTAATTAAACATAATTTTTTTTTATTATGCTTCTAGTTAGCTATAAATAAAACTAATGAAACTTAACAAAAGATTTTGAATTTGCATTTGGTAATCATTTTACTTTTAGAAACTCTATTAAATGTAATATTAAACCAAGGTAAAGTTCATTCTTTACAATAAATCTAACCAGTTAACAGCTTTACATTCAAAACCTGAATATCACACGAAAATCATCACTTGGTTTTAATATTTTATATTATTTGTGTAATTCGTTATGTTAAAACCGCACAACTGTTCACAAAAGAACAAAGAACTGTAAGAACCTTATTACCAAGGTAAAGTTCATTCTTTACAATAAATCTAACCAGTTAACAGCTTTACATTCAAAACCTGAATATCACATGAAAATCTCATCACTTGGTTTTAATATTTTATATTATTTGTAATTCGTTATATATTCAAACAGCGCAATTTTTCACAAAAGAACAAAGAACTGTAAGAACCTTATAAAATCCGCTAGAGAGAGAAAAAAGTATAAATTGCAACAGTAATACACATAAAGATATTATTATAATTGAAATTTATATAACATCTCTCTCTTTGTGAAAATATAAAAAAATACCGTTAGATTGAAATATCACAAAGTAATACAAAAGAACAAAGAATCACGCGAGCTTTGAAATTCAGCGTGGTAGAAAGCGCAAATTACATTTCTATACAAAGATATTAATATAACTGAAATTTAACCAAAAAATCTTTTTGAAATATCAAAAAACCGCCGTTAGATTCAGATGTCACAAACTAATATTAAATGAACAAAGAATCACGCGATACTCAAAGTAACAATGATTAAGTTGCAACCCCTATTTGCATAGATACTATTGAAATTGAATTTTGCAACAAACTTCCCTCCAAACTTTTAAAAAAGCATTCTTTTTTCTCTCTGGTCATTTCCAAAGCATGAGTATTCACATGACAATCACAGTCCCACGCACTCTAAACTTTCCTAGACCACAACTGAAAGGTTTTGATTTGTACTGTGGATTTAGCCTAAAAGCCTTCCGTCTAATAATCCCCTTGAGATGACAAGATAATAATCAAAATTACAATTGCCAATGTTAGCTTTTTGCACTCCGTTAACACAATCGAGTTGCACTTTGCTTAACAATAGAATGAACTTTCGCGCGGCACTTAGGTATATAGTATTTACACTTCCTGGAAAGTTCCCGAGCTTTGATTTTCGCAGCTAGTTTAGTTAAATAAATGCCGGTAGATGCGTGGAATCTTTTTTAAGTATTCTAACTTGTATGATTGTAAATTTAGATAATCCACTGTTTCAATATTTGAATCAATGTATTTCTAAATGTGTAAAGCTTATTGAATTTGCCGAACTCTCGGGTTTTTTTAATAATAGCCTTCGATAGAACCGAGACCCGAACATCATATCTTAAGCTAGCCGACATGACCATCTGGTTACAATGAGTTCTCCGCAATTTTTTTTATTTGTTTAACGTATTCGAATACGTTCAGAGTATTTTTCTAAAAAATTCATAATAAAATATTATAAAAACTTTTTTTGAAGATAAATACTTAACTAGCCATTTTTAAAATAAAGTGTCTGTAAATTTTACAAAAATCACAATTATAGTGAAATTTTAGAAATTTTTTAAAAACACTTCACACAAAGCAGTTAGAGGAAAAAAAATTAAAAAAATGATATCAATGAAAGTATTACTAAAGTAAATTATATACATTTATTTATCTACAGAATGTACTAAAATTTTAATGTTTTATTAAAATATAAATATTTTAGTGCTGATCCGATAAATATTGTAAGAAATGCGACACATTTATAAGACTATTATTGAAATAACATAGCCCTACCCGAAAAAAAGTATTCATACATTACAAATTGTTTTTGCACATTCCCTATAAAATAAAATAAAAACCAGGTTCATATTTCTAATATTTTGACTCATCACACTTACTATGACATGTTTCACAAAATTTAAATTTCCACATCTTGTAGATTGAAGACCCACTTCAGATTTTTCTATAATTTTATATAATTTATTGTAACTGAGCCTCTGTGAAACGTAGAAACAAAATAATGTATTTGTAAAGTCAAATATTGTTCTATTCGATAAAAAAAAAATGTGTGTTTTGATTCAAATTAGTAATTTAAACGTATTCAGATACCTTAAGTTTGTTAACTGTTTCTGATTGGTTTCTCTCCAATCGATTAAAAAATTCATTAATGTGCTTGTGGTTCTGAAACACGGTTAGCACGTAAGGTCGACACTCGAGTTGGTACCCCAATCTGTATATCCATGCCACACTAAAGACTGATTTAGAATATAAACTGGTGTGCAAAACTTAAGCAACAATGTAAAAATTTAGCAGATAGCCATGAAATTGCAGAAAAGGAGGTCTGGAGATCAGTAGAGGGAACACGTAAGTCAGTAGAAACGTCATGCGTATGCAAATATCAGGAACAAAACGTCAGAAGCGATGTAAGCGTACGCAAAACGCGTGATATCGGCGCGCGCTGCTCAACAGTAGAATGAAATGAAGGATGGAGACGCAATTCACCATATTCTCTGCAAGTGCCAGTGAGTCAGTTCGTGAAATATGGCTAGAAGAAATCACCTGGATGACTTCACACGTGGAAGAATGATCGGAAAGCTGGAGGAGGGGCGTACTGTCATCAGTGTAGCTGCAGAGTTCGGAATCAACAAAAGTGTCGTTTCGCGCGCTTGGAAAGCGTTCCAAACCACAGGTACAGCTGTTAGAAAGG
>BMAV01001616.1:66279-88802 GCA_019973955.1 Trichonephila inaurata madagascariensis
TTGCTTTCGGAACGGAAGGTACCCAGAACGAATCTTCCCTCCTTCATATATTAATCCCCATAATCTTGTACTCGAAGTACTTAGCATCATTGTTTAACAGTACTTAATTTTTTAAAAAAAAATTTTTTTTGTGCATTTTATTGAATTATCATGATTAAAAGATTTAATTAGCTCACTTACATTAGACTCAGTTGGACTAGATCTCAGATTAGACTCAGATGAATTAAAACAGCAATGTCTAAAATGGATTACCAACCCTTATAAATTTCCTCTTCGTGAATTTTTTCTTTGGAGAGTTGGGTGCCAACTCAGGTGTTATCTTCGTCACTTAATCGTGATTCAAAGCTACGAGGCTCGTTCCCAATAGCCCTTGTGTCGCTTCAGAGTGTGATATTAGTAATTAATCAATCCTCTTGAAATGTGAAATACAAAACGAGAGATATCTTCCTTCCTTCCTCAGAGGCTCGACAGCCCAGGGTGGGCCTTGGTCTTCTCAAGAAGCCTTTTCCAGGCCAGCCTTCTTCCTGCTAGTGTTCTCCAATTTTTAGTTCTCAAATCTAGAAGATCTTTTTCTAGGCCATCAATCCATCTAAGATTTGGCCTGCCCTTTCTCCGTGTGCCAATTGGTTGAGCATTGAAGATTTTCTTATTGGTGCAGTCTTCGTTCATTCTGACAACGTGATCTGCCCATTTAATTCGTTGTATTTTGATGAAGTTAACAATGTCAGATTCTTTATATGATTGGTAGAGTTCTAAATTTGATCTTCTTCACCATGTTCCAATTTCCTGAATTCCTCCAAAAACAAATCTTAAAATCTTCCTTTCATCGATACTTATCATGTTCTTGACCAAGTTTCATATGCATCAATACTGATCATAAAATACTTTTATACAATAGAACCTTTGCTTTTCTTTTGACTAAATTTTATTTCGTTCATTTTCGTATTCCATTAAGGCAATTATTAGCCATAATTAATTCTCTTTTGGATTTCAGTTGTACAATCGTTTCTATTGCTAATTTTAGAACCTAAATAAGTGAAACTATCAAGAATTTTAAAGTGAGAATTGTTAAAACATATATATGATTTAGGGCAAGGTTTGTACAGATATCTAGCTGATTAATTTTATTCAGTTTTCGATCTATAATGCCAATGACTTTTTTCTACGAACATTGTTCTTCTTATGAGAGAAAAACTTTTAAAATTATTAGTGTACCGCAGTTCTACAATATAAAGTGTGAATTCGTAAATTTTTTTGGAGAAGGTGTTGAAATCTCTGTCACTTCCTTTCAACTGTAACCACTAACAACGACCATATTTGGTATTCCTCTTTCTCATTAGAGACAAGGAAATAATCCCATGTAAATAACTTTCTTGCAAATAACAAAATTGATGTAACAACAAATATTTTACTTGAGGCGATGTGATTATTAAAGTTCTTCTGTAAGAAAATAACTTTGTTTTTGAAGATAATTTTTCCAAATGTGATATGTTCATTTTCAAAGCTATCGCTGATTTGCTTCCACTTGAAATTTAATAATTTAGTGATGTATAACATATCGTTTCAGATGCCCTATGTGAATTCATTAATTAAATATTCATAGAATATTCAAATTTGATTTCCTGTTTGTTTTGCATTGGTGCAGAAAAAATGTATTCAATTACTTCTCCATAATAGTTACGAATACTTTAAAAATAAAATTATTCAATCAATCAAAATTGTTTTCGAATGCATATTATTTGAAAATCTAGCTCCGTCATTAAATAACGTTAGTTAAGGAAACGAAAGAAGTAAAATAGAGATAATGACTTCAACTGAAAATTAAAATAATGTATGTTTTCTAAGTATTCTATGCCGGCATTAAATAATTTGTGTATGGAATAAACAATACGAGTTAAAGAAAGTAAATAAAAACAAATTAAGTGAGAAATTATAAACAGTTGAAATAATATTTGAATTTTCTATGATTAGGTAAATATTTCTCTTATTTCTTTGTATTGAAGTTAAAATATTATTTTATTCATGAAATCGAGAATTAATTCGAAATTTTAAATATTACACAACGCACACCTGCTACTCTTATGAAAATCGAATTAAAAAAACAGAGGCAATCGAAACAGAATTTCTTAAGATTCTAAGAACGATGATGAAAAAGAAATAATTAAATAAAATGTCAAAACTAATTCCATTTTTTTTATTTGTTCTGAAAACAATTTAAAGTTCGATTGATAAATTTCATTAAAAAAATATGAAATAACCAAAAAGAAAAAAAAACAATATAAACTTATTACTTCACTGAATAATTCCTATGTAGCTTAGAACGTTAAATTTCAAAATAATACTTAATGGGGATGGAAACATTGTTTTTGTTTCTCAAAAATTAATTCCATATAATTATGTAATAAAGTAATTTTTTCACGTGTTTTATCAATTGTGTGAAATATTAGTGAAAGAAAAATGAAACAACTTTTCAAAATCGGGAAAATAATCTAGACCGTTAATTCCATTGTAAAAATTACTTAATGTAAGTACGAGTTGAGTAAGCATCTAGCAACTGGTACATGTATTAGTTTACTCTTGCTTTTTGATAAAATTATTATATGTAGTAAAATTAATGTTTACATTTTTAGAATCAAAACCGAAATTGAAATGGCTATTTACTGAAAAACTTAAAAGAAGAATTATCTAACTTAATTACAGTTAGAACGAAGCAGAGTGAGGCCTATGAATTCGAGTTTTTCAAACTAACCAATTATTTTACTTAATTATACCATAATTACTTAACTATTAATTTAATTGAAATTACTTGACTATATTTTACAATTCAAAACTATGAAACTATTTAACAATTTTTCTATTATTTACTACAACATTTCTGAAATCTTGTTTGTATATTTAAAGATGATTAAAAAATTTATATATATATATATATATATATATATATATATATATATATTTAAATTTTGTCTACATGTGCGAGTTTTATTTAGATTAGTCTAATCTTACCTTATTGTTTTCAGTCCAATTTTAAATACCAACGCTATTAGTATTCAATGAATTTAAATGAGGTTAGAAAAAAGGTAGAGAAAGAATAATGAAGATACCTGAATTATAAGGTGTATAAGGGATTTCTTTTTCTGTCAAGTATAATTTTATTAAAAAAAACAACTTAACCATAATATGTAATTTTAAATTTTACAACACTGCGAGTAGAAATGACACTCTTTTAAAGAAAAACTACATTTTTTTCAACAAAAAACTGAACAATATAAGAAAACAGATACAGTACATATTTAATTCAATACTTAATTAAATCTCCAGATTGTCAAATTAAATTTTATGAAATATCATTTGAGCTGGATTATTAAAAGCCTTTTCACTTTGTTTTAAGTATTGCTGATCATTATAATCTGAAATCAATAAATATATTTTTTCTGAATTTTTGAATATATATATTTTCTATTAAGAGATCAATTGAAGTAAGCATACATTCAAAGAAAATTCCCAATTTTTATTCTAATTTATAATTTCGTTACATAATTGATAACTTTGCCAACAAAATTTGATTTGTATTGAATTGCAGAATTTTTTTAAAAATATGTATACTCATAGCAATAAGAAGTTTTATACGAATAGGCAATTGATATGCTTAAGGATAATTTCAAGAGGCCATTCAGTTGGGAATGGGGCTATTCATTGAACTCTGTTAAATAAATATTTTTCGATATTTCTTCTTGCCGAAGGAGAAACTGTGCAGATAAAACCACTGATGGAGAAACTGTAGATGAAACCACAAATGAAGAAACTATTACTTCTATTTTACACTGATTTCAATATGCACCATGAAAACATAAATACGTTATCGTTAATGAACCTGTCACAAAAACGTGTGACCTTGAACGTAACCTCTAAAGGCATTTTTTTTCTATCTCATTAGAAGTTAATGAAGAAAATTTGTAATCAATCAAACAACCAAACTTAATATGAAAGTCAAGAAGTCAAGTTTAAGTAGTATCACGAAATTATGCGAATCTGTGAAATAACTTCCGGTTTTCTACGATGTTTTTCTGCTTACTTTAGCTTGCTTTCTCTGGTTATGTTCTTTGACAAAATAATTGGATTTAGATGAAACTGAAGGAAGGAAAAGTAAAGGAAACTCATTCGCATTCAACTGTAGTAATGCTAAAAAGTGAGGAGATTGAGCATGTGAATGATTTATTTGTTTCAAAAATTATATTTCATTAAAAAAAAATGCATCATATTACTTCAATGTGGTTTAATGCTCTGTTAAACTTCCTTCTTTTTCTAAAAAAAACTTGTTTAAGGTAGATATTGTTATTACATTGTAAATTAAGTAATTGTGTTTATATATAAGAATACTTTTCGTTTATTTTAATAAGTTTTAAACATGGTAATTTTCCTATTCATTTTGTTTATTTGCTAGTTTTGGAAATTTGTTTATAATGTACTTCTTGTTGATGTTTAACTTGAACACTCGATATGTTTGAAATGTCACAATATGAATATAAATCTTTTTTTAGTTTGTCGTTTAAGAGATCGTCAAGTTAATATTTAGGTTATATAACTTTGTGTCTTTTTGTAATGTTGGATTCAATAATAAGTATGATTATTCGTTTCTAAAAAAAAACTTTTCATGAATTCTCGTCCTACCAAAGAGGATAAAAATATGAAAAACTCATAAAGAAGTTTAAAAAAAATTGCAAATATTAACTGGTTTTAAAATAAAGAAGGTATTGGTATTTGAAGGATAATCAAAAACTATGAGGGTTATATATTTTTTACTCTTCTTTGTCGTTAATATTCAGAACAAATAGGCGTGAAAATATAGATTTTTTACGGATTACATAATCAGCATTCAACACTATTTATTAAAAAAAAACTTTTCTGTTATTCAAGCCTTGTGATTGAGTTTATTTTTATATGACGTCATATATTGTATCATTTTTTATGATAATATAATTAGAAAGCAGTCATGCTTAACATTGATATCAAATGTTGCATTCTTTTCATCCTGGGTTATTTGTCAAAAAAAGATCTTAGAATTTTTAAAATAAGACGAATAAAAAAAGCTTAAACTCGACAATAATAATAATAATTTACACTAATAATGTAGCATTTTGCAGTGAATCGTGAAGATAGAATTAAGATAATTATTGAATTATACACTTATTTTAAGACGATGTTTAAAAAAGGATTTTCTTCGAAATGTCATTTGCATTAAAGTTTATCATATGGTATGATAAAATTTCTTTTTGTGAGTAAAAATAGATTAATTACAATTGAAACGAAAATTGAAATAATTTTCCAACTGACACTCGCTGAATAAAAAAGTTAACCAATATTTTTAACAATGTTATTTGTATTAAAGTTTACCATATGATATGATATGACATGACAAAATCTCTTTTTGTAAACAAAAATTGAATAGTAAAAACTGAAATGGTTTTCTAACTGACACTCACTGAAAAAAAAAGTTCCTTATTCTTTTTTTTAACTAAGATTTTTTTTTTCAGTTTTATATTCATGCTAGAGTAGCGAGTAATTGACAATGCAAAAGTTTATGAAATATGTAGAAACATGTAATAAATTAACAGAATTTTAAAACAGAGAATTTTGAAAAATAAAAACATTACACTTTTTGATTGTGTTTACAATTATAGACGAATAAAGATATCCATAATAATTTAAACGCGCATGTTATCCTCATTCTTAAAGTAATGAATACTTATAAAATTTTACAAGTGCAGGGATTTTAATTAACTGTTTAAACCATAGATTCTCAACATGGGTTATAACTCCCCCTTGTGGACGCTTGAGACTTTCAGGAGGGGCAGTAAAAGACCCAGAGAAAATTAGGGGGCATTGAGATGGAACGGAGGGACTCTGGCAGATTAACCAAATATAGCCTAAAAAGGTTAAAAACTCGCTGATTATGTACTAAAAAAGTAAACTTTAATACTGGTTACTTTCTATTGATTGTATGTATTTAAAAATTAATTATTTTTTAAATAATTTCTATCACAGGTACGAAAATTTACATATTTCGGTAGTTTGGGAAGTGGATGAAAAACTTAAAAATTACATTGCATTTAGACCTACATTAAATTGAATGATATAGTAAATTTTAATTTATGTAGTATGTGTGTTGTCTTTGTCTGTAAGCAGTATTAAAATTGTTTCGTCCACTGCATTTCATTAAGTATATTATCCAAGAAATTAATTAAATATGTTAACCAGGAATTAACGTGTGATTCTTTAAAGGCTGAAATCGTCATTTTTTTTTTTTTTTGAAAGCAGTAGTTTTTTTGTGAATTACTTCATATCATTAAAACCTTCTTTCAAAAGCATCTTTACAACAAGTAAAAGCTAAAACTTTTATTCCACTCCCTTAAATAAAGAAGAAATTCAATAGTGCTTCAATTCCAACAATATCCTATCTAAAACTGAAATATATTATATTACACATTTAAGTATATTTGTGGCAATAGAGCTATTTCAGATTCGCAAGTAAAAAAAAATTAAATTAAAAAAAATATGTTCTATTAGTAATAAAATATTATTTTAAAATTAATTCTTGTTTTCGCCATGTATTATGTACGCTCTTATTTCTCTTGAGTTAGAGGGGGGGGGGATTGAAATATTCACTAGAAAAGGGGGCGCCAGTTCAAAAAAGTCGGGAATCTATGGTTTAAACCATACACACAGATGTACAAAATTGTAATAACTCTTTAAAACTTGACATTGCAGATTTCTCGTTTATAAGAATTTAGGTATTCCATGCATATTCGAGAGTACTAGTGTTCAAAAGTTTCATTCATATTGTAATTCAAAGTTCATTGATATTGTAATACAAAGCACATTGAGTATATAAAAGTAAGATAATACGTAGATGTTACTCTCCACATAATTAATAAAATGTTTCTTTTATCATAAATTTAAATAAATATTTATCAAATTCACAATGAATGCATGAATATTCACTCAATTTTTTATTAATCAAATTCTTAGTTATATTGTAACCCTCAAATGTTACCTCTCATTGTTCTGCAACTGTTTAATTAAACTGAATACATCTTAAGCCTTTCAGAGTTATTTTATTACTATTGTTATGTAAATGTAATGAATATATATCAACTAATCAATATCAATTAATCATACAACTGTATTTGAATGCAACTTGTTAGTCTGGTTCAATTGAGTACATTCATTATTCATTATATTTTTATGTTAAATACTTTTCTTTTTAAAATTTAATATGTACTACTTGATTTTATTTTTATTAAAATTTGATCTTTTACCCCTTTTTTGCTATCATTAAATCAAAAATTGCTTGTATGGTAAAAAGAAAATGATTCTCCAATACGCTTTAATGATTAAACTTGATAAAATGTATGTTTCATACCGCTTCATTGTTCTATCGATGCCAATAAGTAACGTCTTATATGTCAATCTTACTTTCCGGGTCATTAAGTATTGTGTTAAAGTTAATACGTGTTATACCGACAAGTAACATTAAGTGTCAAGATAATATTTCTTTAAGTACTCAAATGACGCATATTAAGTCAGATCGCGTAATCATTTTTCTACGAGTGTCAACAAGTCACATCAAATGTCAAGGTTACGCAAGCACCTTTTCTTCCTCAAACCGCAATATTTGTTGAGGTCTGCGACCTCATAGAAAAAAAATGAGGAAATCCTTTTAAAAAAAAGAAATAAGAAGTTACAACTCTCTGTACTCTCACGTGTGTTTTTAGTTTCTTTTATTACGCGCGCATACGTATGGGATGGTTCGAAAAACATGGAAACATCTCTTCCTTTCACGGCAGGTGGTTTCTCTTTTTCCATCTCTTCCAAGCTTAATTAAGTGACCTAATTTGCAAGCCGATTTTCTTCCTCTGCAACTCAACTTGACATCTGTAGTAAGGTTTTTTCGCTTCACTTACTGTTAAACTCTCTTTGCTTCACTTCGCTTCACTAATCAGCAGACGATAATAGGACTATGAACAAGAGTAAATTAGTTCGCGCGTTGACATCTGATAGAATAAAAAACTTATCGAATATCGTGTTCATTATTGCTCTCGTAGCTATAAATAGTTACATGCGGTAACCATTGAATAATTAAACAATGCTTACAAAAAAAAAGAAGAAAAGAAAAAGAAAACGCATACATTTTTAAAGGCATGAAAGAAAATGGCCAACAGAGATGTTTGGTTGTTTCGGGAATGATTAATGAATATGTAATTGCTTGATTTCTTCAGTTAACAGACTGAAATGGAGTGTATATTTTTCACGAGGGGAGTTCAATGCAAAAAATCAGTGGAGTTTAAAGACCATTGAAGTGTTTATTGATCCTTTTAAAATAGTCGGACTTAAGATTTTAAGGAAAATGTAAAAAGAACTATGCGATAATTATTCCATATATGATTCTGTTCGCGGATGCTGGTAAAAATATCCACCGTGACTAAGTTCGAAGAGGAAGAATAGAAAATAATAAAATATGAATCATTTATAAACACACACAAGGAGCAAAGCACGAATAATTTAATGTACATCAAATTATTCGTGTCGTATAGCATAATGTTTGCTTTTTAAGCAGACACGGATAAAAGTGGTATGAAAGACTAGGAAATTTGAAAATAATAAAATATTGTTTTGAAAATATTTTTAGGAATATATTTTTTTCACATAATGTTTTTAGGGAACTATAGAACTTTTATTTTTAAGAAAAAATTATGCACAACTGAAGTAGAAAAAGGAAAATATTTATTGAAATGTGCTGTTTGATAATCGTTATATAACGAAGACTAATTGATTTTTCCTCTCATGAATTTTTTCTATGCAATTCAATTTTAATCTGATTTTAACTGGAATAAGCAACAATATAAAAAAAAAGTGTTCAATTTTTTCGATATGAAATAAGTGAATTATATTGCTTACATATTCGTTTCGTTTTTTGAATTTATGTGTAAAGTATTATACAAAACCCAAATTGCTAATTATACGTATGTATGTAAACTCATTTCTTTGTCCAATTTATTAATTTTTCTTTTTACATATTTTAATAATTTAAAATAATTATTATGCACATCGTTATTTACTGTCACGGTCATAAAAATACCATGTGCAATGTTCTAAAATATGATGTAGATACTATTAAGAATATTAGATATTATTAGGAAGCACGTATAGTAGTACTAGAAAAATAAAGTTTGGAAGTTGTAACATTCTACATTGCATACGACTACATTGGAAAAGTAATCATATGTACACATATATATACTGTAAAACAAGCCGTAATAAAGTTTAAAAATCTTGAACTTAAAAACAAACAAACCAACTAAGAAATTAAATGATGTATTCTTCATAATATTTTTCAAAGTAATTGCTGCTTTTTAGAATAATTAAATTAAGTACCTCAGCATTTAGCTTATTTTATTCTAAGCTGAGATAGTAAATTTTTTATCTTTAACTGTGAATCAAATCTAGATGTAAAAAAAGAAATTTCGAGATTCTGTGAACTACATGTCTTGTACAATTTTGAAATTTAAGGATAATTATCACAGATGTTAAATCTTTACGAAAAATATTTAAACATCTCAGTATATATATTGATTTACTCGATACTTTTTTTAAAGAAATTTATACTTAAGTTGCAATAATATTCAAGTCTAACGATTTATTTTCTTCCTTTTGTCGAAGTTTGTTTGTTAAAAACGTAATAAATGTTAATTATTTATGGATAAGAATATTTGTGAATTCTCAATAGTCTTAAATAATTTTTACAGTAGCAGTTGATGGAAATTCTTTCCTCACGAAGAAATTTGATATTTTGCATAATAGGAAAGGAACGGGACTATTTTTATTTTCGTTTTGCATTATTCTAAATGGATAACTATTTTTGTTCTGGACATAAATATCACAGAAATGCACATAATTTAAGCCTCCCTTTTCAAACGTCATGAATCACAATTTTATAAACCATCCCATTTCCTGTCAAGGCTATATTTTGTTTTTGTCAGAATATGCATGCTTTGAATAGTAATTTGATATTTTATCTTTTTCGTTCTATTTTAAGCATTTTGGTATTTTCCCCTTTAACAATGAATTTTAATTCTTTTTTGTACTTAATATTCCTTTCTCGTGTTTTTTCTTCAAAAAATTGTGCCTTAAAGTTTTGTAATCCGATTATTTCATGCAGTAATTTTATGCACAGTCTTAAGAATAAAACTTTGAAATGAATGAATGAGCTATGTATTGAAATTAAAGATTCAAGTTAATTCAATTTTTTATTCTTAAAATTTAATTTAAGATTCTTATAAATTTAAAGAAATGGAGCATATTTCATTCAGAAGCACTGCGTCGAACGTTCTCACACTTCATTTAAAAAAAAAATGTATCCACTTTATTTCCTATTTTCTTTTGTTTGAATTTTGAAAAAAAAAATGAAAATGAAATGAATACATATTTGAAAAAAAAATATGCATTCATTTTCTAAGTGTTTTCGATAACTGTTTTAGAAGAATTTTCACAAACTCTCTCACACAAAACACAGATTAATAATTGTGATTTTATTATTCATTTACTTAAGATTATTTTTATTATTCATTTCTTGATTTTATTATTTCAACTCTCATTTTAACAAAAAACAACAGAATTGAATGATTCTTTCGGTACTTACATATTATCGCAACCTAAAGGCGACATTATATGAAACGAAGCACATGATTGCCAGTTCAGCGCATACGATACATAGAAAATCGAGGTTGCCAACTCGGCGAGTTATTAATAAAGATGGCGATTATTGGTTGCGTAATGCATAAGTACCATTCTTTCTATTAATCTGCTGGTCGTGATGGGGCTTTATAGCGCCTTCTAACTAATCCTCTTGGGGGATCTTTGGGGCCAGAATGGCATTTCAATCCAACCTTCTCAAGAAGAAAACGCGATATGCAGATTAGTGAATGAATATATATTGGAGCATTTGCTTTCACGAGTTAGCCAGCTGGAGGCTGGAGAGTCATATAGGAGATATATAGAGAATAAAAAAGAATAGATTACAAGAGGAAGACATAAAGCTTGGATGCTGATCACCGTGTGATATCGGTAAGAGATTGATTATTAAAGCATAATTATAGAACGGACTCTAGATTATTAAGGAATCTACTATAGATAAAGATTCGGAGGTTAATTTATAGTAAAGATAGTGAGTAGGATTTCAGGCGCTATTTTAACTTTGTATTGATAATTACGTCGTATCATTCCTGATCATTTTCTTCTAGTAAGAATACATATTGAGTCGTAATAAATTAAATTTATTATGGATAGTTCGAATGGTCAATCATTTATTCCTACAAATCAAGGTTGTGTAGCTGAAGAGATGATACCCCAGGGCAGGGGGGTGGGGGAATCACAAAGTTAACATTAGAAGTATCAGAAGTGGACCTTGTACTTTTAAACCATGGTCAAGAGATGAGAACGAAAAGAGCTTGCACAGTACTTTCCTAACTTTCCCACCATGCCAACATGAAGTGCACAATCTTCAACAGATTAATGTGTATCCTCTTCTCTACAAAGAGATTTTCAGGGACACCAAGAACTCAAATCTAGGATTCAACAGTTCTTGATCATGCCCAAACATCTACTGCAACTATCCAGAAATAACAAAATTAAGCCTCACTTTAATACTATCAGCGACTATAAGGCAGTATCCCAATAATATTAATTCGCAGTTTAATGCAAATAATTTCTCATAAAATTATCTGTCTTATCTAAATGACAATAACTTCTCCAAACCTGCAGAGAAAAAGTATATAAAGACAGTAAAAAAAATGCGGTAACTTTTAGTTCGTAAATATTTGCATATACTTCGGAAAATGGACAAGGATTTGATAGAAGTAGAATTAATTAAAATTATACAAAATTATGTGAGGAAAAGATGGGCAAGTCTCCCAGATATGAAACTGCAATCATGCAAAAAATATTCGAATTAATTTCTGATAGTCCTCCACTGTAGTTTTTAATAATTGTAGCTTTTAGATATTCAGTTTTTGTTGGGTTCAATGTATTCTAAAAGTTAATTCTTTCGTTATTGCAATGATTTTATAAATACAATGAATCGAGAAATGATTAATCGATGTTATATATATTGCTATTCCTTCATGAATATATATAATCGGATTTCTCTTCTAAAAATATTACTTATGAATTTTGATTACTAGGACCCCAGCGTAAAACAAAGTTTACCATGAATGAAATTATCGTTTATCTTATTCTGCTTATATGATTTCCTGCAAATATCAAATAACTTATAATACTTATTTAAACAACTCCTTTAAATAAAGCCTTACAGTTTCCATGAGCACAGATTAGACAAAATACAAACCGCTTGCAGCATTGAATCTCCCTTCAGTTAATAAACATTTTGCTCCAGATTGATGAATCAGTTTCCTGTATATTGAACACACAAATGATATACAGGAAATACCACTGTCTTATAGGCTGCAGGCAGTGGGGAAACCTCAATCTCTACAATACCTCAAGTCTCCTGGAGGATTATAACTCGGAAGCGTAGTCCGTTCCACGCCAGTAGCCAACTCCAGATAAATCCAGCGCGGAATTCTGTCTACAGGCACAAGGCCACACGGTCAAGTACATAATTGAATCGTTGCCGATTCTGGAAGTTGGATTTTGGGAAGATTTTCTGCTCTGTGACTTTTGGTATACTTATTGGCGGTGCGTTGTGTTCATCGTTCGTGAATGGATTCTTGGAATCGGAAGTTATATGTTCAGTTTTTAATCCAATTCATTTGTATTTTCTTAAGCAGAAGGGAGGACAAATAAAGGGCTTAAATATATAAATCAATTTACTTCATGCTCTGTGTACTCAGTAATGTTGTATTGAGTATTCGCAGCTTCTGTTGTAAGAATAGTAGAAATCTCGAAATGTGTGCTTGTGTAAATTTTACAAGCGTAAATGAAACCCCCCGCAAAAAATACTTTTATAAATACTTTTGGTCAGTCGCATTGAATGTTAATAAAATAAACGTATTGCAGATTTTCTTGCTTTATTATAAGACCAGTGTTCCAATACATTATTTACCACCGATTTTATATGATTTTATGCTGAAACACGGAATTTTTTTTTAACCCTCTAAGCGGTCTGCACTTAAAGTCTTGCCATTCTGGAGATGCTTCAAAATGCACCGCACATATTTTTTTGCTTTCAGGTGGGGTTCTCAAAAGCGGTTGAGCCGTATTTTTAAGAGTGCGGCTCGGCCGCTTTTGGGAACCTTGCTTGAAGGCAGGAAAAGCATCTCTGGAATGGCGGAATTTTACGTGCAGATCGCTTGGAGGGTTAAGTATGTGCACAGAGGGCTTATCGCTGATAAATAGATTTTGATTTTTCAAATCAAAAGTGTTTTGGTATATTTTATTAGTACGTTGATTTTTACGTAAAATAGGAAAAGTATAAGTAATAATAGTGCCTAAATATCTAAATTTTTATTGAATTGTACTGGAATGCATGGAAAATCCAATTATTTTGATATACGAATTCTTTAGCTATGTAAAATAACTTAAAAATTTTAATTTATGTACATATCTTTATTTATTGATTTATTACCTTGTTTAAAGATATTTTTATATGAAAGGATAAAAACACACAAATAAGGAAACACATTCTGATTCTTGAAATTCGAATAACACTTGAAGTAAATTCTTTCGAAAAGAAATTTTCAGTTTATATTTGTATATTTTCTCTTAAATACTTTTGAGAGTACAGACTAGAGAAATTTCGAGCATGAGTCTTTTAGATATAAAACACATCTATAAGGATAAATACAACATAAAAATTAATTTATATCCAGTGTGAAATAAGAATAAGATTACTTTAATTTATGCACATATAAATATTACATAAAATTGAGCTCTTTAATTTTTACATCGTCACATAACTACAAAAAATGGTGCGATGTTGTACAGCAGGCTTTTGCCTGAAGTTATCTACAAGAAATGATCAAAGGATAATATCATTCAAATAGATTGATCATTATTGTCAAGATTAAGCTACCATATATGTAAATGATCAGGAAAATGCGTTTCCTTTTCACACAATATACATTCCAAATAATTATCCTCATTTTTATAGATAAGTAGATATGACAAAACAAAAGAAAAAATGCCGCCTCAGAAGCCAATGAGTAAGAAGCGTTTTTACATGACAAGTAACACTGATTAAGAAATACGTTACCTTCAAGTAAAAGTCTAGATCTGACCCGAAATCTTCAAACTAAATTCAACAGTAAACGATCTGCTCCTTTTCCTGTAAAACCGTTGATGCGTACGTTTCTTATTTTGTTTTGCATTTAAAAAACAAGGAGCTGTTCGATTATAAGGGAGAAAATCTCACTCAACCGACATTTGAAGCGACGACACATAAAATTTGCATAAATAATTATTGTAATAATAATTACATTGAATTACCGAATTTAGTCGAATCTAAGCTACAGCTATCATCGATTCTAAACCGCATCCCAAATTCTCAGCATGTTTTTGCGAAAAAATAAAAAGAAATGTGCAAAATGGTTTATCGATTGCCCAATGTTTTCGAAACTAAAAAAATAACAAGTAATATATATACATATAAATATATATAAAATTAAGTCGATTCCTACTTAAATCAACAAAGAAAAATTTTATTTTAGTTACTTTTTATTAAATAGTTACATTTAATATAAATATGTATATACATATGACAATCACAACATTAAGTGGTCATTAATTTTTATTAATTATCATTAAAGTATCATATTTTCATTGAAAAAAATCGTGTATATCAGTTCAACTGAATGCTTTAAAACGTGAGAAAAAAAAAAATCTTTTAAAGTTTTGACCCAAGTCGCTAAAAATGAAACCAACGTGGCTGTATCTGTGATTCTTTAAATAATTAGTTTCAGTCAATTAATTTGAATGAATTATAATTAAATTACCGTATTTTTACCCAAAACAATAGTGTATAGAAAATTTCAGCTCAAATGAGTGCTTTAAAATGTGAAAAAAATTATTTTCAAGTTTTGACACAAGTTGCTGAAATGGTCGCTAAGTCGCCAAAAATGATGCCAACGTAGCTGTATTTGTAATTCTTTGAATAATTAATTTTAATCAATTAATTTTTATTAATTAATATTAAATTACTGTATTGTCGTCCAAAATAATCATATATATGAAATTTCAGCTCAATTGAGCTCTTTAAAATGTATTTTATTAACGATTGAAAATTCCACCAAGATATAAATAAATAAATATTTAGAAAGTGTGAGCTAATAGGAATTGAAAAATGAGAACTAATAATAAGGGAATAATGAATTTATTTTACCGGTATTAAAAATCTTTAAATATCTACAGGAACCTGTAATTGCTTTAATCGTCAGTATCATGTTCAGTTACCCTCATTCAACGAATTTTTCCGCCTTCGATTCTAAGCTGCACCAGGTTTTTAATAGCATTTAAGATTAGAAAAAATATGTGGCTTTGATTCGAATAAATGCTGTATGAAAATCGAGCGAAGAATTATGAGAAATAGTTGCGATAACTCGACTACACCTTTACAGGGTGTCTGAAGCAGAAATTATTGCTGCTGTCACAATTAATGATAAAACGCCGGAAAATGATAAAGACGTTAAGGTATCCGACTACGTTCGGAACCAGGATTTTATAAAAGCCCATAAATAGATAATTTTCATGATATTTAGTGTCACTTAGAATGCATGTATAAAATTGTTTTAAGGACATTTTGACAAAAAAAAATTATTTAAATACAATAATTCGGCAAAAAATGAACTTAGAATAACATTTTTTTCAAAATCTTCTCCTTTTGTGAAAAACGCTTCTATTATAATAATATTTTACCTGTATATAGCTCATACCAGTGGCGCTCACAAGGGGGGTCCTAGGGGTCCGGACCCCCCAAAGCCCTTGATTTTTTTCCGATTGGTTATAATTCTAAGTATATAAAAAGTAAAATTTAATTAAATATTTGTTATTAATGATTAATTTTATTAATTAATGCTAATTATTTATTCAATAATTATTTTTTTTACTGTGTTTTGTTCCTCAAAATCGACAAAATCAAAAATAGCATGATACAAGAATGGTGCACTTTCAACCCCGGATTTCCCCCTTGAAAAATTCCTGTGTGCGCTACTGGCTCAGATCTCTGTACAGAGGCTCAACTATGATTTTTGAAAAATTCACATTATTTTCTGAGTTACAACCCATTGAAATAATTATCGGCGTTTTTTTTCTTAAAATTTCTCCCCTCCGTTGTCTTAAAATAAGGATAAACCCACTTCTAAGTTATATATTTCAAAAATTCTAGTTGACCCTCTGTACAAAGGTCTGAGCTATATACAGGCAAAATATTATTATATAATAGAAGCAGTTTTCACAAAAGGAGAGTATTTTGAAAATGGGTCATTCTATGTTCATTTTTTTGTCAAAATATTGTATTTAAACATTTTTTTATTGTAATAATATCCTTAAAACAATTTTATATACATTTTCTAATCTAAGTGGCACTAAATATCATAAATATTATCTATTTATACGCTTTTGCATAATCGCGGTTCCGAACGTAGTGGGATACTTTAACGTTGAGGACACCACACAAAATCCCAAAATATCAAGCAGTGAGAGCCTAAAGGCTGTCGAAACCGCACTTCTGTATTTTGAACAACAAGGTGCTTCGGTAATGGACTTACTGTTCCTTCGTCGTCCTTGTGATGAAGAAGCAAAATGCATAGTGCAGTACGGAAGGCAAATGAACATTATACACTTCTTTAAAAGAGTATTCAGTGTTGTGCAAAATGGGGTACTTAATTTTCATTATAGACTGCTTTGTGCCTTTCTAAAGTATTCTGAGGTGTGTCTGATCAAGTAATTTACTGTATACTATGTATTCATTAATTTCCCTTTTCATGTAAGAAATGTGTTCCATTTCTTCATAAAGTACATAATTTTCCCAAGTCAGGGTATTTTGGCAGTTTATTTTCTATTGTATTCTCAAGCAAACAATATATGTAAGTGCCGTGCAATATATTTTCTGAAAAAATACTCGTACTTCTTTTTTTTATCGTATTCTCGATAACACGGCATTTTGATAGCTTCAGCCACTCTTCGGTCCACAATAGGCCGTATTTTCGAGAGTCTACTGTATTGCATGTGAGGTCGATTGCAACACTTGGTATTTTATCAGCTAGATCCGGCTAAATCAATACCAAGAACACAATATATACCCTGAGTGAAATCAAATAAGAGGCGATATAAGAGGTTGGGGACTTATATCCTTAGTAATACAGTCATTTCTATCACAGGCAAACGAGATTAAAAATTTTTGAACTAATTTCAAAAAGAGAAATATTTATTCCATTTCGAGTGATATAGTTCTTAAGCTTAGCAATACACCGGTTATCTGTTCTACAACCTCTGACAATAAAGTTCGGTGAATGAAGTCACAGTACGGCTGATCTGGCAACACTGGAGAAACAAAACACTGTACATGCATAGATACAGGTGTTGACTATCTGCCCCGACTGTTGTTCAGTTGAGTGTCGTTTGTGTTCCTTGTAAGACTTATTTTAAAAAAGTGCTTGTTTAGCGCGTTGATTCTTAACTGAGAACAGGAAAATGAATGAACAAAAGATCAATTTAAAGTTTTGTTTGAAGTTTAGAAAGACACCGAAAGAAACTTATGTGATGCTGGTACGTGTTTATGAAGATCCATGAAGTGTGTGTAATAGTAATTCACCCGTTTTCGAGAAGGTCGAGGAAATGTTTCTGACAACCCCCTAGCGGAAGACTGGCGACCTCCTGCATTAATCATGCATCAAAACGATGCTCATCACCTTTTTTGATACTCAAGGCACTATTCACAAGGATTTTCTACCTTAGAAAACAATACTGAATGCTGCAAGGTACATTGAAATTTTGACCTGTTTTATGAAACGTCTACGCAGGGTACAACCCCAGTACACACAACAAGGTTCATGGTTTTTTGTTCACGACAATGTTCGCCCTCACACAGCAACTTCCATCAAACAGCTCCTGAAAAAAAGGGGTGGTTCAAATTGAACATCCACCATACTTGGCACATCTTAATCCACCAGACTTCTTCCTTTTTCTACAACTTAAATTTTCTTTGAAAGGAAATATATTTGACGATATTCCTGGCATCCAACGAAACGTAACGAGGCTTTTGAACTCCATCCCAAAAGAAGATTTCTTGCAAAGTTTCCAGGACATGTATAGTAGATCTCAGTGGTGCATAGTTATGGGAGGTGTCTATTTCGAAAGACAGTAACGCAACTTTCATTAATACTTCATCTACGTTAATGTTACAGGACTATTCACCGAACTTTACTGTCAGAGGTTGTACATTGGTAACAAAATTAAAGAAATAATTCCTCATGCCTAGAATAACAGTTATTTCTTTATGTCCTTTTCTCCTCCTCTTTATTAATTATTAACATATATTTTTGTACTTTTCTCTATTCAATACTGGCAAATATACAGTTGAAAAGGCAATCAAATAAATACTTTGTGCATAAATTATTAACAATTTTATGAAATTAAACGTATTTAAACGTAGTATTATTTGTGATTCTTAAAATAATACGTTAATATTTAATCCTGATGGAAAACAACTAATGTTCTGGAAAGAGTGATTTATAATTTTTTTTTATTTGTATAAACTAAAAGAAACATCGAAAAAACTCATCGAATCTATCCATAAGCTATGTGTAGTAGTGCATAACAATTCTTACCCGTTATTTCCCGTTTACAGAAAAAATAAACACCTAATCTTTAAAAAAATTCCGTTTAGAAGCTCTGATATTAAGGAAATATTTTTCAGATTAATCTTATTTTCCTTTTATGTCTAGACGAACTCCCGTTGAGATCACGAGACGGAAATTGGGTTATATCACGGAATATAATAATAAGACTTATTTTTCCCTAAAATGTTACAAAACCCGATTAAAGCTATTAAAAGGCTTTTAAAATCTTTCATCTAATTTTATGACATTTACAGACTTTCAAATATAGTTTTACAGCACAAAGATGTAGAAATGAGTATTTTAATTTTGATACATTTTTGGTTATCTGTAATTAATGATACATTTCGAAATAGCTTTTAAGACAAATATAATTAAAATATGCCCAATTAGACGTTTCGTTTGAGTCTCCTATTAAAATTTGGAAAAAGAGGATACAGTCCCTATTTTAGTGTATTTACAGATATTATACATATCGATGTGATATCTAGGTATATAAAGTAGTACCAAACACCATGCGAAGACGATCATTTTGGCGTGGTCGATAAAGTACTTGGGTACGGAACGAAAGGTACCCAGATCGAACCTTCCTCCTTCAAATTCATTGAAGTATTATGATAATTCATATGAAATGTGTGATCAACAACTCAAGAAAAAACTGAAGTGTAATCAAATTTTTAATAACTTTACAAAAGTTGAGATTCTACCATGTTTATATCGAGAGTTGTTTCTTCGTAATTTCGTAATGATTTTGCCATATTGTGGGATAAAATTATTTTCCCCATAAAATTCATGCTTAAGACAAGGGGAATAGAATAAATAATTTCCCAAGGTATCAAGTATATTAACTTATAACAAAAAACGGCACTTACGCATTATTGCAACAATCACCAACGTTCAAGAAAACTCGCCAAGTTGGCACCCCCAATTTCGCATGTATCGTATTCGCTGAATTGGCAATCGTGCTTCGTTTCATATAATGTCGCCAATAGGTTGCGATAATACGTAAAACCCAAAAAATTTCGTATTTAGTAGTCTTATGTAATAAAAAAAATTAAATTGATTATTTAACATACGAAATATATTGTGTCTTAAACTCAAACTCAGTGGCGCAACAGCCCTTGAGGGCCAGGTCCTACTGTACCCATCCCAGTATACGTGACCATTGGGCGCTGAGGTGCATGAGAAGATGTCCCGATCAGGGGGTCAGTCTGAAGCGAGCCCCCAGTTTCAGCCCCCAAGCAAGCTTGGTACTCATTTATCGACTCACTAATATATTGTCTTACGCTTTATTAAAATTTGGCTTCACATTTTAAAACTTTGTCGTAATACTATTCTGAAAAATCATGGATATATATATGTATCAACATTTTGTGCTTAATGTTTCTATTTTATTAATGCTTGTTTTAAACTTCTTACATCAATCATCCCTTAACACTTTTTTGGCAGCTTATTCATGATAAAGCTTTCACTTAAGATAATACTTGTTATGCCATCATTATTTTCTCGATTATTCCCTAATTGAATACATAATTTTTTTCCTATACCATATTTTCACAATTTTATATATTTCACTATTTTATAACTGATCTACTTATTTTCATGAAAACTTATAAATGTTTTAATAATAAAGAAAAACACTCATATACTATGAAATATAGAGGGAATTTTATATGTTTAGAGAAACTAACCATTATTTTTATATATATTGCAGCGTGATTTTTATGTAACTTTTCACTATTTTCTAACAGATGATTAAATTTTTATAAAATTCTTATATTCAATATGATATTATTTTAACATATTTTTGTGTTTACGCATTATCGTATCCTATTGGTGACATTAATATGAAACGAAACACATTATTACGAATTCAGCGCATACGACACATGTGAATTACTTACGTATTATCGCAACAATCGCCAAGATACACAATGTACAAGATACTTTGCCAAGCTGGCACCCCCAATTTCGCATGCGTCATATGCACTGAATTGGCAATAATGTATTTAGTTTCATATTAATGTCGCCAATAGGTTACCATAAAAAGTGGTCTTCAAACTTTTTCAACTCACGGAACTCCTAGAACTTGAAGGGGTTTTTATGGAACCCCTAGAACTAGAAAGTACATTCGTGGAACTCTATTCCACACACACACACACTTTAAAGAACATATCTTAAAATAATATTTAAAGTAGATCAACAATAGATCAATGCACATGCAATTAAAAAAAGTATTGTATTTATTATCAAATAGTTTTAATCTACTTTTAATATAATTTACTCATTAATAATATTAACTTGTGATCCAAATATGTCACCTACTCATACATTATGTTTAGTACCTGGGATGTGTGATTGTTTTTTCACACATACAAACTGTCGAAGCCTAGGTCTATGGAGAATAACTGCAATCGCATTACATATTTTGAGTTTCATTTGTTTCTATACTTTGTTTTTGTAGCCACTCATGTTTAGAAATATGAATGCATTAAAATGTTTATGGCTGTGTGAGAAATACAGCGTATTTTGCTTGAATTTGCAACATAAAATTTAGGATCTCTTCTTGCTTAATTTTAGATTTTTAACATCGAATCTATTGTTTTGTTGTAGATTGTTTTCCCCAAATAACAAGAAAAAAAGTTTTAAGTCAATTCCTACTTAGATCAACAAAGAAAATTTTTATTTTATCTATTTTTTATTAAAAAGTTACAATTAATATAAATATATATATACATATGACAGAATCACAACATTAAGTGGTAATTAATTTTTATTAATTATCATTAAAATATCGTATTGTCATCCAAAACAATTGTGTATATCAAATTTCTGTTCAAATGAATGCTTTAAAACGTGAGAAAAAAATCTTTTAAAGTTTTGACCCAAGTCGCTAAAAATGAAACCAACGAGGCTGTATTTGGAATTCTTTAAATAATTAGTTTCAGCCAATTAATTTGAATTAATTATAATTAAATTATCGTATTTTTACCCAAAACAATAGTGTAAAGAAAATTTCAGTCAAATGAGCGTTTTAAAATATGAGAAAAAATTATATTTTCAAGTTTTGACACAAGTCGCCAAAAATGATGCCAACGTGGCTGTATTTGTAATTCTTTGAATAATTAGTTTTAATCAATTGATTTTTATTAATTATAACTAAATTACTATATCATCACCCAAAATAATCATGTATAAAGAATTTCAGCTCAATCGAGTGCTTTAAACTGTATTGAATGTAATGAAAATTCCATCAAGATAAATAAGTATTTTGAAATTGTGCACTAATAGTAGGAATGAAAAAAAAGGTGTATTTTCCATTAGAAAACTATTTAGTTTTGCTAAACATTGTACTAACGAGAATAAAGTTGACTTGGGGAACTCAGAATAGTAAGCAATTAAAATATTCACAAACTAGCAACATATATATATATATATATATATATCAGTGGCGCACACAAGGGGGGGTCCGGACCCCCCAAAAGCCCTCGATTTTTTTCCTATTGGTTATACTTCTAAGTATATAATACGTAAAATTTAATTAAATATTTGTTATTAATGATTAATTTTATTAATTAATGCTAATTATTTATTCAATAATTAGTTTTTTACTTTTTTTTGTTCCTGAAAATCGACAATATCAAAAATAGCATGATACAAGAATGGTGAACTTTC
>BMAV01001616.1:89202-106449 GCA_019973955.1 Trichonephila inaurata madagascariensis
AAAGTTATTATATATGAATAAAATTTTCAGTTTCTTTTAATGATAGGAATTAACTTTAAATTCGTGTGGGTATACAAACATTTTAGTGAACGTGAATCCATTTTGCATACACATTTATAAGTCTCTTTTCGATTTCTTTTTTATTGTGACTCGTGGAGCCCCAGAGTTCCGTAGAACACAATTTGAAGATCACTGCTATACTACTTTAACACCAATTAGTTTCTACGTATTCCTATAAGTTCACATATCGTTACTTAAAATTAAGAAATTTTAATAAAATTCAGTGGAAAAAAGTAGCATATTTTGTAATTTATTTTTCATACGAAATTGCATAATCAGTTCGACCCTGTATTAAGTTATTATCTGAAAAGTTAGATTTTTTTTATAATTCAGTTCACATAAAAATGTTAGTTCCTTGATTAGTCAGATCTCAATTTTAGAAATTTATTAATTATTCTCAATAATTTTTAAGTAAATATGGTGAAATAAGGAAAGCATTCAACAGCAAACTTACGTTGTAGAAATGTTTTAAAGAAATTCTAATTATATTAAAAAAGAATTAGAAAAGCGCGGAAAAAACTCATTTCTCCATTGAAGGTGGAACGAAGAAAATATTTCAGATTTTTTGAGTATGCATTTTTTAATACTGTTTAATGTCGGTATTTACTAAATGCATCATATCTGTGTTTGCTATTTTGAAAATTAATATATCCTCTGTATACTGCTGAAATCTTTTTTTTACCTATTCTTTTAATTTAAAACAAAAAGTATTATTTTACGTACTGTGTGCAAGGTCTTCAGAATAGTGGCGCTCTGCACAAATTTAAATCCTTTCAAAAATATTTAATTTATTCATTTCATAAGATCGTTTCATAGTTTCGTCGTAAAATAGCACTAAGTAATGTGAGCAATACGCATTACTTTTCGACAAACGCACGTTTCAGTCGTCAACGTCGGTTTTTGATTAATGTTTCTAGTCTATTCGAGGCATTCGGATCTTCGCAAAAAAAAAAAAAAAAAAAATTCGTTGAAAACGTTAACACTCTTTCTTTCTACTCTTCTGATGGTTATAAAGTAATCATTTTTACTATTATTCTAATCCTTTGTTTATAGTCGAAATAACAAACACAGAACAGTTCTTTATAAAGTTATTATACGTATTATATTAAATCGGAGAGAAGAATGAAACATTAAATGTAAATCATTTATAAGCCTATTTTGACAGCTTAATAATCATTCACGTGAGAAATACCGGAAAGGGTATTACCTTCGACGCCATTTTGCCGTAGAATTAACTTACAGTGTAAATTAATTCGCCTTTGTTGCGCTAGACGAGTTTCTTTTTTTAGCGCATTTTTCCTTCTGTTATAACCGTTCTTAGACCATTAATGGAGCAATTCGAGCGAGAAAACTGAAAACGACATCCGGCGTGCTTGCGAATATTTTTTTAAAAAAAGAATCATGGGAAATAAAAAATGGCGCTTGAACTTCAAACTGCGTAACTTTTTAGCTTGGAGCAATTGTTGATAAGCGTGGAATGGAATAATCCTTTTTAAAATAAGGGCGGAAAGCAAGTGATATAGTTTTTGCCTTTTTTTAATCGTTGGTTTGATAGTGTGGGACAAGTTTGTCAACGGATGAAGAATTTCTTGTCGAGAGATTACTTATTGCCCTAGTTATTGTTAAACTTTATTTTCAACTGTCTCGTACGGTTAAAAAAATTTTCTGTTTTCAAATCATTGTTAGTCCTTTGTTATACATTGTTCAGAATTTACGTTTTCTTATAAATGGCCTTTTAAAACACAGTTTTTAATAAAATATCTAAACTAGTTTATATTGTTTGTTATTTATTGAAATGGAGTTGAACTCAATTTGTACATATTTTTATTAGATTTTGATGTAATGAATATAATTATCACACATGCAAAAAAATAAAATAAATATATATTATTAACGGATGATAAATTCTTAATGTTTAAATAACTTTAAAAATTTTATAATCCATTATATTAAGAACCTCTATTCATAAGTATTTATAATACATTTCCCTAAACACTTTTTTTTTAGATTTTAGTGATTATCTTAATAATAAATTTTATACATGTTGCCATTTTACAATATATGTCAAAATTTTTTCTTTTGAATAGTTTTTAGAATGGTACTTTTAATTCAGCATGTTGTATTTGTAACAAAACTGTGTGGGTTTTATCTTCAGTTATATTAGTGTTTGCTTTTATCCCTTACACATATGAAAAATTTCTTTTGTTTTAAAACAAAAGTAGCATTCAAATTGAAAAGATTTGAATCGTAATGTGTCTGAAGTATTTTATTTGAGAAGAATTGATAAAAAAAAGAACAAAATTAATATATCGCTTAATAAACTAGATATTTAAAGCTTTAATTGAGAAAAGTTGTGTCATATCTCTGGTTTATAGTAGATTGTGATTTGAATACAATTCACAGACAGAGATGATACATTCTTTTAGCTATAAAAATTATTTACAGTTAATTTCCACTAATTTCATGCTGTAAAATATGGATTGAGAAAATAATCATACCTTTGAAGGTGCTGCGAATATTAAGAGTTTGCTAAGTTGCAATGCAATTGCCTTTTTACTAAGGTTAACAAAAACCTTTGTGTTTTATTGGTTACAATAACAATTTTACATTACTTTTTATTTTCTTAAAATTATTTCCTGTTATATTAATTTTAATTATGGATCGAAATTAAGATATGTTAAGAAATTATCTTTTAACTTAGTTAGCTTAAGTTTTTAGTTAGTTAATTTTTGGTTCAACGTAGTTTCATAGTTATCTGTGGTATTTTTTAATAAAAATTCAACTTATTTATGACAATCTTCTGGGCTATTAATTTGATATGCATTTAATTAAAATTTTTGACATGAATAATCATTTTGAATATTCATTGATACGTGTAAAATTAGAATTCAAAAATTGATGCCAACAAATAAAGTTCACCAAAATTCAATTATTCGACAGTTAGTTAACTATTAGTTGCAAAGAAAGAGTAATAAAGATTTTCGTTAAAAAATATTATAAAAACTGAAATCGATGCATAAATGTCATTCCTATACACCTTAATATAAAACCTAAACACAAATTTGCATTCGTACACTCATGCAATATTAGTTTCATCTGATTAAATGGGTTGAAATTCGGCTCGAATTAACAAAATCATTTCTTTTATTTCTGTCAACGACATGGAGTAAAATGTATATATCTTGATTTTATCCTTCATTTATAAATCTTTTAGTTGTGGCCACATATATTTATTCAAAAATTAAAATAATCTCAATAGTTTATTGAAAAAGTCATCAGAGAGAGGTTCTGAGAGAGAGAAATAAAGTTACTTTAAATTAATATTTTGACATCTTACTGAAACTTTTATCTACTGTGTTAATAATCTTGCGAATGAAGTATTCAAACATAACTATCTGATACGAAGTCAATTGGGTTAATCGCTAAATGTTAAAAAGGAAATCATTTCTTTTACACAGCCACCGTTGTTCTCCTAATTAGAATGATACTTTTAACAAAAAAGGTTATTATACTCGCCGAATGTAAAACAAAGTAAGCACAATCTATGGAATTTAATTGTTAAAATCTCAAGTTGGTAATATTGGAGATATCATTCAACTGTTCGTTTTAAACGCATTTCAAGCATAGTGAAAATCATTGTTCTTTAATAGGTCATTAACATTAACGAAACGTAAAAATAACTTCTTATATGGATTATACAAAGCACATTCAATGTTTGCAATAAATTTTATTGAAATTAAATGTCGTGAGATGAATATTTTTATCATATCTGATAAATGCATAATTATTTTTTTTTATCTTTATCATTGCTAAATCACAACGGTTAAACTAGCGGACTGTATGAAATTGTGTTCTAAGCCTAAAAATTTCGGTTTCGAATTCCAGTTTGATGAAAGAAAATTGACACAATGATAAGCTTAACTGCAATTTGATATTACTGAATATAATTCACAGATGAAGAAAAATTCACTAGTAGCAGAATGATTCACAAATAATTGAATATTTCACATTGTAATTATTTCACAAGTTAACGCATTTCTGCACGAAAAATTTCACGAGAGTACGTATTTACATTCGAAGTAAGATACGTGTTTTGACTGTTGCCACAAGACTACTTTTAAATAGAAGTGGCTCACTGCAACAACGCTACCTAACGGATTTTAAGATTCAACAATCCTAAATTAATAACTTATTTTATTATTTACCTTGTTTACTTAAGTTAATTTCACCACACGATAATCAGTGTTTGCAGCTATAGTGTTTAAATTGCGTGGATAGCATGCTCGTTACTTTCAGGTGTAATAAAAATAGTTCCTTTTCATATTTTTAATTTTAAAATCAGTTAGCATATTAGTTTATTCCCTCTTATGTGTCACAGTATAAAACTTTTAATATGTGGTGAGTATATGTTATGTAACAAGATATATGATGAAAGAAGAGAAATAACTTCTTCCTGAAGAAAAAGGAGTGGAACTGTTTTTTTAAATTCGAATTATAGAAAGGATTGTAGAGTAAATGACTTTTCCTAAGAAATTGCATTTGAGAACAGAAATGATAAGGGTGTTTGTTAAGTAACTGAATCAGGGAAAATTATTAAACCCTGCAACTAAATATTTTCTGTTCCATTTTCAAAAATTTATTGAAAATATTTTTTAACAAATTCGTATAAATTCAACTGAAGCATAGGAAAAAAATCTGGAAAATGCAAAAATATGCACAAATATATGTTTATTATTTTTTATATTGTTACGAACTTTGTGTAAATGATGTAAATAGTTTGTATATTTAGATGTTTAATGCATTTATATTACTCTATACTATATTTATTTTATGTTAAAATTGTACTATTCACAAGCAATGCCACCCCTTACGTTTAATGGCGATTCAATGAGAACTTGGCGAAATCTTGGCGGTAGAGCTAAGTTGGCATTCTTTTTGGCGACCAAGTAGGCGGCCAATTGGCGAACATGTTGGCGAATTCGGAACCTTCTGGAATCTTCTAGAAAGTAGTGGATCTCTCCACTAATGTCACGAGCGGCTATATTTCTGAAAGTTTCTGTCGCGCCTATAAAAAAGATGCTCGCCGGTACGGTGGTGAGTCTGATTCTATCCAGCGAATAATGAGGATTGTTTTGATTAGTGATTAGCTCGGCTGTGCTTGTAAATAATCTTTACTTAAGTGTATTTTTAAACATTGGTGATTGTGTTTGGTTGCTTCTGAAGGTGTGAAGACCTTCGGGGATTTACTCTGTGAATACTGATGCTGAATCCTGTATTTAAAGGATTGGACTTTTGATAATAAATTCGCATCGCTCTTAAAGAACTGTTTATTTTCTTTGTGATTGTTTTGTCTAAAATCTGCGAATCCGGATCTACGTAACAATATGTCAGTTCTTGGTGATTTAAAAAAGTAAAATGCTTTTAAAACTACATTTTATTAATACATTTATATTTTAAGTATACTAATTCTGTTCTGCAAGACTCCGTTCATTACCAAAAACAACCCAAAATATATTTATTGCCAGTTTAAAATGTCTAATATAAATCTAAATCTGGTGTGCCAATCTTTAAAATAAAACATATATAACATATAAATATATACAAAGCGTGAATGAACCTTCAATAATTAAGGTTAATATTATTAACAGAGATTTATAGTGACCCTTATAAAAGTGTTCGTTCATTTGAAGTTTTCTATGAAATTCAATGTTTTCGACTAATAAAAATTAATACATTGGAAGTGTAATTTTTTTATAATATATCTCTACACAACTTGTTATTATTTAAATAACCTAATCAATTTTTAAAACATTGAATAAAACTATTATTTTAGAAAATTAATACTCAAAAAACTTCCAAAATATTACGATACAAAAGTCTTCGTATACTTACAAAAAATCTCAACATAGCTTTAAATATTGTATATCTTTTCTAATTTAGTAAAGTAGGATATCTGTCATATGCCCAGAGACCGAGTGATAGCGTATCGCGCTTCCACGCCACAGGTCTCGGGTTCAGAACCCGGGATGGGCAAGACTGACTCAGCCTTTCACCCCTTCACTTCCTTAAAATATTAAATTATAGCTCGTGATTCTAAATAGCATCAAAAAATACAAAATTATCTCATCTTGAAGCCAATTTAACCCCTCCTCCTTACCTCATGAACATCTCTACCTACATGCTACACTGTTCTAATTACATTATTGGGATTAAGTTTCAAAAAATTCAATATTAACAGCAAATTTGGTGGAATGAAAGCTAATTCAACATTTTTGGCTCCATCGAGCGTATTATAGCTTAGAGAAGGGGAAAAAAAGGAACCTTCAGGTGTTAAGAATAATAAACGTGCTTTCTCCTCTTATTCTCGTCCTGTCTTTCTTCTGTTTTGTATTGTCACCACCAAACCAAGAATGTGTTTCCGATCATTGATTCCTATGTGGTTTCCAATCGTCTAGGTGTACTCTATCTGTCCTGAAAGTTTGTAACCTATGTTCTGATACACCCTATATTAATGATTAATTTTAGATCTAAATGGTGTGAGATTTATTATCTCTCTATATAAAAATGGATGTCTGCTTATATGATCTTGCTTCACTCCAATACCGTTCAACCGATCACTATTAAAAATGGCATGAATATGTATTTTTTTGTGGAGAAGTTTTTGTGCTATCCTCTTTGTTGCAGCTCCCCAGCAGGTAACGCTACAGCATACCAGCTTCTGCACAGTTCAATCCATCGTCAAGTTGTCAACATGGTTGCCAAAAATGATGCCAATTTGGCTCTATCGCCAACATTTCGCTATGTTTCCATTGAATATCCATTATAATGCAAGAAAAGGCGCTGTGCATGCGAATATTACAATTTTAACATAAACTAAATACAACTTAAAGTAATATTGTATTACATATCCAGATATAAATTATTTAGACTATTTTAAGCGCTCATTACACCAAATTTGTAACAATGTGTTACTTTTGCTAAGCAGAGATCAGTTTAGGAAGGTGTTTTCAAAAATCGACCCGCAAGAGAGTTACGGGGCTTTATAAATAAAAATAATCCTTTTTATCAGCTACTAGATCTAGACTTAAAATTTAACAAATATGGTTTTTTTGTTCAGCTGAAATATGCTAAAAGCCTTTTTTTTTGTTTGTGTGCAATTCACGTAAAATTAACTCATTAAAAACTTCTTTATCTTTCAATCTGTATTGCTCAATTTTTCAATTCGAAGAACGGGTATACCAGCTAGTAGTATATATACGCACAGTCAGCAGACACACACACGCACGTTCACAGGCACACATATACACTCTCTCTCACACACGTACACAGATACACTATCTCTCTCTCCACACACACATACATATATGTATGAGTATATATACATAATTTTAATTCAGCAGGAAAATCAAATTAAAATATTAGAAAAATAAGTAAAAATATTTTTTTTCGAAAGAATTTCATTCAACAGATGGCATTATTTTTAAGTATTTTAATACAAATGTCATTTTGATAAATAACCAATATGAATTTTTAAATCCATCATTTTATATAGCGCAGCGTTTCTCAAACTGTGGGGCGCGCCCCCTTGGGGGGCGTGATAACTCTACAAGGGGGGCGCGAGCTTGTTGAAAAATAGAAAACTAAAGATTATTTTAAAAAATTACTAATTTACCAAAATAAACAAACAAAATATATTTTGACATAATAAAAAATAAAAGACATTTACACTGATATAATGCACTTATAAATACATCAGTACTGCACAATGTATTTTATAATTAATTTAGCAATACTAAGAACTAGTTTAATAATTACCAGTGACCCCATGGGCTTGTCATATACAAAATTATATACAAAAACTAACACTCATCTTGATAATTTGTACGGTTTATGATTAATCCCTTAACTGCCGACTAAAAGTTACGTAATTCGCTTCCCAATGCCAGCGTTTTCCAGGTAGGTGTGCGTATGGTATTGGGGGGAGGGAAAAAAAGAATAAATATGCAAATCCTCTGAAATAAGTAAATCCTTCGTAAACACTATCAAGTCTCTTTTTTTACATTCCATTGCCTTCGGAATGATTTTATGAATAACAGTGCACAGAAACAATCGTATTTCGGAAAGATGTATATATACATCCAGGGGAAATAACGCTTTGGCTGAGCAAGACGTTTATATGTGCCCTTAAGAGGTTTAAGTCTAATTGTAGCCTTAGCATCAAAGTATAGTATTATTGAATTCAATATATTGTTATTGTATGGAGGGAGGCGCGATGAAAATTATGATTGAATATTGGGTCGCAAATATTGGAAGTTTGAGAAGCACTGATATAGCGTATTAAAATGAAATTCTTGTCAAAACAAATTAAGATATGCTCAATTAAATCCTTTCTTGTATCTGTCAAACTTACATATGATTAGGCACAGTGTAAATGGTGTAGTGGTAGAGAAAGGTATCGAAGAAGCCTAGTAATTCATTAAGATTATTTTTTTTAAATATTTTTGTATGCAGCGAACAGAGTTTGTTTCTTTAGAAATTACTTTAGATGCATTAAAGCGTGTCCCTTTTTCAGAACAATTCTCTATTATTACAGATTCCGCACTACATTCAATTCAATTTAATTTGAATACTCTAATTATTATTTCCTCAAAAATTAAATAGAAAGTAATTTCATTTTCTCTAATTTCATTGGAACTTTAATTGATACGAATGGTATAGGTATAAAAGATCAGAATTTCTTAGCCTTTATCAAATAGTATGCAATTTTGATTGCATGCCTTAAATATAAATAATATATAGACATTCCTTTTCTTACGTGGTATTCAAATTTGGGCTTCTATATGTTCAAGGCTTGACAAAAGATTTGGTAAAATTCCTCAAACCTCAAGAGATGATACAAATAAACTAAAAATTTATAAAATATAGGAAAAAAAAAATAATGTAGAATGGTTGATTGCATTAAATCCGAATTCTGCTCGTTAAAATGGCGGGGATATAGAGTGGGGGGCCAACTCATGATCGTTTTAGTAGAATCTCAATCCCGTCAATTGACTGCCCTTTAAAATCATGAGACATTGGCAGAAGCTTTTATCGGTTGAAATAGCCACCCGATGTATAATCTCAAAAACCAAAAGGGAAATTTAATCATAAGTTCTAACAGATTTAGAGTAGAAGTTTTTTTAATTACTAAAATGAGCTTAAAACATGTTACCTAAGAAATATGTTTAAAATTTAAACTGTCTACTACAGTAAAAGAAAACAGCCGAAACAAAAAGAGAAGCTGGAATAATAATTAACACACTTGCAAAGTCTATCAAGAATAGTTTTTAAACTCTAAATCTAGGTAGCCTATATATTTTTAATTGTGTTTTGAATGAAGTTCTAATATTGACTGGGAAAAAAATTCGAAGATCATTTCTGTTTTATTTTCAATATGTTTTATCTGATATCAATATTTCTGTAATTTAAAACTTAGTGTCTATTTTTAATTAAAAATTAATTCTATAAAATGTAACGGTTATTTCAATAGATTTATTCCTTCAAAACTTACAAATAATTTGTAACTTCAGAATAATTAGTTGATCATTGTGCTTCTCAATGTTGTGTTGGACATCGGGTAATGTGATTAGATAACTTAGTGAACATAGAAGATCCTAAAAATTCATGATCATAAAACGAGTAAGTGGTGAAATGGTTCAGTTTTATCTTCCTATTGATAATACATTAAAAATAGTTTCTGTTACCTCGAGGTCACAGTCGCAAACTCTCAGACTGAGGTGCTTTTATCAAGTCGCAGCTCAAATTTTGGTACCACTAAACACCCGGAATGTAGGGATTGCAATATCGGACCAAAAATCCAATACCGGTATTCGGTATTTCTTAGATCTTAATACCGGGATACCGGTTTTAATACCGGTAGTAGAAATTTTAGAAAAAAAAAGAAAACACAGGAGTTTTTTTTTGTTTTATTTGACAGTTGCTTTATTAGACAGTGTAAATATCATAAAAATAATTTGTAACTTATAAATTATAACAGTATATAAAGAATCACAAAAAAAGAAAAGGAACACCTTATTTACACTGTGCCACCAAATTCTTTTTATCATATGAATAATGAAACCAAACCGAAGTATTATAAAATGATTTTTTTTATGTTCTTTAAAGTTATTCTTACCCATTATTATGGGTTATCAATTATATAATGAATCTGAAAAATATTTTGAACCCTGAAGTATGATATGCAAATACAATGTGAAAAACAAACTCAACAATTTAAAATATACCGAAATATTACACACTTTCTTCAGAACCACAACCTTGTATTCACAGATACGAATATCAGACCGCGAATCCTGCGCGTGTGCAGTGTCACTCTGAGCTGTTTTGACCCACCTCCTTGGATGATTCTCATATTTTATCACTTCTCTTGATTGTACAATGCAACTTTATATTCCCAGTCTAATTAATTTCGCCCGTTAGGGCGACACAAAGAAAAACGTATACTATTTTGCTATGTTAGCGATCCCTGAACATATAATGGAGACAATTTTAAAAGAGAGAGAGATAGAGAGATTTCTAGTAAATACCGAAAAACCGGTATTTAAACTTGTGAATACCAATAACAAATGGCTCAAAATACCGGTACTGCAACCCCTACCGGAATTTAAGAGAGACTAATGCACATTAAATCTGTCCAAGGACTAAGAGGCTCTTGCTTTGGTGTGGAGTGAAAGTTCAGGAAGGAGTGCCAGCTGAGGTGTCGTCCACTTCATTTGATCATGGCTCAAAAATATGAAATCCATCACTGATGTCCATCGTCCAGCTTGTGCAGTTTCAAAGTACTACATTAATAAAAAATCAGTTAAAGCAGCGTTTCTCAAATTGTGGGGCACCCCCCCCCTGGGGGGCGTGATAACTGTACGTGGAAGGCGCTTAATTTAGATTTAAAAATATTATTAGTTTACAGAAAAGAAGAAAAACAAAATACATTCTGATAATAAAAAATAAAATACACATTTACTGGTATAATATATCAGTGCTGCACAATGTATTTTATTTTTAATTTAACAATGCTGAGTTAAGAAAAAGTTTAATAATTACCTGCCATCCCATGGGCTTGTCATATATAAATTTATATACAATATTTAACATTTATTTTGATAATTTATATGTTTTATAATTAAAATCGTAGCCTTAGCGTCAAAGTACATTATTACTGAATTCAATACATTGTTATTGTATAAAGGAGGGTGCTATGAATGAAATTATGATTGAAAATTGGATCATAAATACTGAAAGATTGAGAAGTACTGAATTAAAGAACATGAAATAATAAAAGTACAGTAATACCTCGACTTACGCGAATCCAAAGTTATGTGATTTTCAAATTTCGTCAATTTATCTTTTGTTTGAGGAAAAAAATTGGCAAACTTGTTGAAATTGGTAATGAGATTGAAGAAGTTGTCGATTTTGCTAGGCAATTAAATTTAGAAGTGGATGGTGGCTGGATTCTCACAATCAGGAGTTGACAATTGATGAACTCATAGAAATGTATGAGCAAGAGTAATACATTCAAGAACTTGAGTTTTTAGTTCAATCAGAAGATCGAATGACAGTTGTAAAAGTTTGGCAAAAGGCCTCAGTTTAATTGAAAAAGGGTTACACAAAAATTTTAGAAAATACAGAATTCAACGACGAGCTTATTTTTTTTCAGCAAAACAAAAAATTAAAAAGCTACTTGCATGAAACGAGGAAGTTTGGCGAGGAAAAAAAATCTTTTGAGTCGGCAGACTACTTTGTTAGATTTTATGAAACCTTCTACATCAGGCTAGTAAAACTCATATAATATTCCAGGTCACTAGTTCTATTTTACATTAAGTTGAAGGCCACAAGTTCTCAATGTTAAAAAAAATTAATTAATATATTCGAAATAAATGCACGCATTTTTTTTAATAATAGCAAAAAAAAAAAAAAAAATTTTTTTAAAAAAAAAACGTTTGGCGAATTCTACCTATCTTATTTTTATATTTGTGTCTGTTTGTCTGTTTGTTATTTTATTATATATTGTTGTAGGGCATTTATTGGACGTGTCTCCTAAGTGTTCGGTGCTGGCCATGAGTTTGATATCCCTGTTTTACATCAAAATATTTTCAGTTTGCGATTTTGTATTTGTTTTATCTAAGATTTTATTAAATATTTTTTTCTAAATTATTATTTTCTTTCATTTTCGGACCCAACTAAAATAATTTATATGCGAAATTATACTCCGACTTGCACGGTTATCACTCAATCCCCCTTATCACGTAAGTATATTAGTAATTAAATCTAACTTATGTGTAGTTATGTTACTTTTAATTACGTTACCATTAAGATCCTTCTCGAAAATTTTCCAAATAAATCCTTAAACAAGAAGCAAAATAAGTTTAATTTTAATGAATTAAAATGAAATCTTCTGTTTGGAACAAAGATTGAAGAATTCTGAAACCGAAAACTGTCGAACGTACCCAAATCGGCATCATGATTTAAACCCTCCTTTTTTTTGCCTTTTTTTTTCAGAAATCAACCACGTGTAAAAACGCAGTTTGGTCGAACGTTGAAATACAGAAGGGAGATGTGAAAACAAAAGTATCTTTTTTAATAGTCCGAGTTTATAATTGCGATCGCGGAAGCATGACCAAGCATGGAGTAAGGGTCAGCCACCTGTACTACCGGGTTACAGAGAAGAGAAATGTGAAAGGGGCTGATGGAAAAAAAAAATCGAAAGTTAGGTTGAACGTGGGGAGGAGATAGGTGCTGCCACTGGATTCCTTTCTTTGTCCATGACATTAAATTAGAGTCGGGAACGGATATACGGTTACAGAGAATGGTTTTTATTTCCCAATTCCGTTAGAAAAACGAAATGGGGGGGAAGTGAAACAATCTGAATCGAGAACGAACGGCTAGATTTTTTGAAATTGTTTAAGTTCATTATGTTTTTTTTTTATTATTATTTAATTTAGAAAAGCTAAATTTTAATCACAGACAAGTGAAACTCATTTTCATGAATTATTTAACTTGGAATATGTTTTGTATTCCAATAAATCAAATTGCACCTACATACAAATGTTTGAAGATTTAGTTTTTAAAAAAAAATTTTTTTGCACTTTAATTTTATTTTTATACTTTTTTTCGAAATTTTATTTCTAGAGCATTAAATATTTTGAGGGGTTTTTGCAAATTGAAAACAAATTTCGACTTAATTTATTCAACATTTCACACAGCTATTTTAAGACTTTCTTTTGACCTTTTTTAAAAAATTATCTTGCCGTATCGAATTATTGTTATTTCGCAGAAAATTATTCTAAGAAATTATCCAAATTGCCTTTGGGCTTCGAATTTTTTTACAGCTTATTACTATACAAAAAATGCTAAATAAGTATTTGCCAAAAGGTTCATACGTTTGTTGAAGAAGCGCACAAGTAAAGAATTCTTGGAAATTACAAAACATATCTATTTATCAGGATTTCTAGGATGTTATGCAGAAAATTGTTAAAACTATTTTAGTTATTAAACTTTTTCTTATCATTTTACTTGGAAAAATAGTTTAGAATCTAATGGATGAATGCAGCCATCAAACAAACTGTTGATGTATGAAATTGGAAACTCAGAATAGTTAAAAGCATCTTGGAGGAATAATTATAAAACGCTTTTTTATTCTTTTCTAGATGGTTACTAAGTTATTGAAGCAGAACAAAAACATCCAACGTAGTAACAAATTCATTATTAGAACAAATTCCAGTGAAAATTTTATTGATTACTGCACAAAATTGTCTTCCCTGTAAAGAATAGAAACTATAATTGGAATAATTTTTCTAAGAAAATGATGTTTCAATAATAATACATTACCATTTTCGCAAAAAGTAGGAGTATAAATGTATACACATATTTTTTAGTATATGACCTTTGTTTACTTTGAAATTTTATTGAAACCAAAATTTGAAACTATCAGTTAATGCGAAAATTTTTTACATTAGAGTGTTAATTTCTTTTAAAGCATGGACAAAGGAATATGGATCATTATATTTTACGCAAGAAATTTCCGATGAATTCAGTTTGAATTATGAAATATATATTAGGATAACTGTTCTGATAGTGATATATAACATATAGCTAGTGACGGTGGTATAGGAATGTGATATAATACAGAAGATTTTTTTTCTATTTAAAAAGAAATTGTGCTATATAATTAAATTTATTAAAATTAGAAGCCTTAATATTAGTTAAATTTGTTTCGAATTTTGAATTAGGTGAAATTTGTTCGAATTGTTTCGAAATTTTTTTCACGCGATATTTCAATTGTTTCAAATTTAATCATGGTATGTATTCTTATTACGAATTCTGTGCAAAGTTAAACAGTTTCTATTTTATTGAACATAAACAGTAAATACTTCTAAAAAGTAGTACTTGGCTTTTCTTATTTAATTCTAAAAAAAATTATTTTTTAAAACTTTTTTTAAAAATCTCGAATTTGTGAATTGCATAGATCAATTTTTGTTCAGCTTAAAAGTTTTCATGAGATTTTACTAACCACATGCTACTCTTTTATTAGTATAATAATATATTTCTTTGCAATTTTCTGAGTTCCAAAGAAGGAAATGTTCTCATAAACCTAGTTTTACGTAGGGATGAAAAATGCAGATTTTTTTTTTTTTATTTAACCGGAAACTTCCAATGGAAATCTATGCGCAGAAAAACTTATTGGTCATCTACTGAGCTTTTTGCAAATTCGACAACTATTTAATAGATATATGGCTTACAAAGGTTCGTTTTAATTTCAGTACGTGACAAATGTAAAGATACCCTAACCAGTAATAATTATTAAAAGAGGGAATATACTTCCCTGGACACCAATTAAATATTTAAATTATATATACAAAGTCATCGCTATCAGTAGCTCTGAAATATTTTTTTAAAAAATTTCTTATTTGTCCATGAAACAGCTTAAACACGCCAGCAAAAACTCGAATAATGCCTGGTTTTTAGGACTTGCCGTTATTATTTAAAATTTGATTTTCAAGTATATATATATTTTTCTACATGCAAATACACTACTGGCCATTAAATTGCTATACCAAGAAGGCGATATGCTACAAATTTGAAATTAAAACGACACGAAGAAGGTGTTGTGATATGCAAATGATTAGCTTTTCAGCGCATTGAGACAAAGCAAGCGTCGGCAGCGGCACCTACAACGTGCATAAATGAGGAAATTGTTCAGCCCGTTTCTAATACACAAATTGCATTAAAATGTTGTTGCCCGGTGAAACGTTGTTATGATACCTTGTGAAGGAAGCAGAAATGTGTACCAGCACGTTTCTGACTTTGAAAAAAGTCGAATTGTAGCGTACCGGTATTGCAGTTTATAGTATAGCAGTATTGCCGCTCGCATCGATCGAGATCCATTGACTGTTAGCAGAATATGGAATCGATGGGTTCAGGATGGTAATAAGGAAATCCGTGCTGGATCTTAACGGCCCTCTATCACTAGCAGCCGGGAAGACAGGCATGTTACCCACATGACATTAATGGATCAAGCAGCCACGTCACGAGCACTGAGTCAAGAATCGGGGTCGTTTGTAAGACAAAAAGTGTCTACACGAACAGTTCGACGACGTTTCCTGCAGCATGGACTCTCAGCTCGGAGGCTTCCCTTGATGCTGCATCACAGACAGGAGTGTCTTCAATGGTGTAATCAACGACGAACCTGGAAACACGAATGGCGAGACGTCATACTTTCAGATGAATCCAGGTTCTGTTTACAGCATCAAGATGGTCGTAACCGTGTTTAGTGGCATCCTGGTGAACCCATAATGGCAGCGTGCGTTCTTCATAGTCCCACTGGCCCATCACCTGCGTGAGGGTATGGGGTGCTATTGGATACACGTCTCTGTCATCTCTTTTTCGCATTGATGGCACTTTGAACAGTACACGTCACATTTCCGGTGTACTACGACCAGTGGTTCTACCCTTTATTCGAGCACTGCAAAACCTTACATTTCAGCAGGATAATGCACGACCCTATGTTACCGGTACTGTACGAACCCTTCCTTGATACAGAATATGTTCGGCTGTTGCCCTGGCCAGCACGTTCACTAGATCTCTCGCCAATAGAAAAAGTTTGGTTCATGGTTGTTGAGCGACTTTCTCGTCACCATACGCCAGTCACTACGATTGATGAACTGTGGAACCGTGTTGAAGCTGCATGGGCATCTGTACCTGTACATACCATCCGATCTCTTGTTTGACTCAATCCCCATGCGTATAAGTGCTGTTATTACTGCCAGAGGTGATTGGTCTGGTTACTGTTTTCTCAGAATCAATGCACTCTGAATTCTTGAAAATTTAATCACTTGTTATTTATAATATAATATATCTGTCCAATAAAAATCATTTTGTTATGTGCATTTCTTCCTGGTGTAGCAATTTTAATGTCCAGCAGTATAGTTTGAATCAAATACTAAAGTTGCAATATGCCATTAAAATAAGACACAACTGATTTTGAGTATAAAACTCAGAATTATATTTTTAGCAATTTTGCTTGTTGTTAAAAATAATTGCTAAGACTTTTGGATCAAGTCTTTTATACTACACAAATCTATTTGAAGGAAATACTGCAGTTGCAAAGTAGTGTAGTACATACGTAGTTAATTTTTTCGGATATATATTTTCTACATTAAATATTCCTTGAATTACACATGATCTATCAGTAATCCTTGATCATAATAAAGGTATTAAAAGAACACCTTGTGTGTTCCTTATAAGTAATTAATTTTTCATTTTTTTTATAAAAATTTATTTTGTAAAAATTAAAAAAAAAAAAAAAAAACGTAAAATAAAAAAGAAAAAAAAAATTTTTTAAAAAAAAAAAAATTTAAAATAGAAGGGAAAGAAGCTGTTTTATCAATTCGTTTATGTTATTTATTTGTCTTTTAACGAAAATACTTTTTACCATTCCACATCATGTTTCGTGATTTGTACTGTCCCCCAAATTTAGATTTTATGATTTATATAGTTTGATATTATTTTAGATATTCCATCCTAAAACGTCTTTGTCAAATTTAGGCCATTAATATGATTTGAACACCTTAGGCTATTAATCTCATGATTCTAACCATACGATTACTGAGGGTAAAAATTAAAATAAATAGA
>BMAV01001616.1:106549-122701 GCA_019973955.1 Trichonephila inaurata madagascariensis
TGATTCTAACCATACGATTACTGAGGGTAAAAATTAAAATAAATAGATTCAAAGTGTTCATTAAGTAATATTTTTTACGTCTGCTTTCTTTTCTGTATTTTCATAATAATATATGGAGCGTTGATGAGAACAGTAATAACTCAACAACTATTCCCTTTTCATTTATATTTCTAAGCCTACCCCAAAGTGTTATGGCATTTTGCATATTACATAAACTATGTTAAGTATCCCCTTATGTGTGATCTTACCTGATTTAAGAATCAAAGTTTATTTTATTTCTTTAATCGATTATATAGCGATTTTTCAATATTTAAAGTGCTTTTTTTTTTCTTTTCAGGTGTTTTCGTACTGGAACTTAATATTGTGCTTATAAACTTTTTTAAGCATCTTCTCACAAGAGAACCAAATCAATGAAAATGTGATTGGTTATTTTCTTTAAAACTCCGTGGCCAGAAAGCGTGGTCACATGACCCGAATGGAACGCCATGTTACTTCTGTTCATCTTATTGGTCACTGTTGACGGAAGTGACGTCACACGAGACTTCTTCGGGGACATCTTCCGCATGCGGGATTGTCACAACGGGTCCCGATGTGACAATGGGGGCACACGTCCCGCCTTAGAGATACCCGGACGCCCTTGCTTTTGCCAATGTGCCCCCACACACTTAGCTTACAGAGAAGATAAGCAGCAATGCGTAAAGGACATTCGAGGTGAGTACAACTATAAAACTGCAACAAACCTTCTTTGTTACCCCACAAATTAATGAATGTCGTTAAGGAGAATTAAGAGTTTTATGAATGGCAATGCTGTAATTTTGGAAAATCAGCCCATTCATTTAGAATGAGAAGCTCCCACCGTTGGGTTTTATTATTGGACTTAATGAGGCATAAGTTTGAAGTTTCGTCATTTTATGTCACATAGTAATCCTTCTTGAATGGTGTTTGTTACTCTGTATAAAAGAATTTTTTTTTCTTAAAATGGGTGATTGGGTTTATTTGACACACTTGCATGAAGGCCATAAATGAGAGGAAATTATTTTTCGGAAATGATATTTTGGGTGTTTAAAATTGCATTTTAATGTTTTATTCCTTGGAAAGTTGCTGTTATAAGGAGGTTTAAATCATTTTGTATAATGCATGATTTAGAATATTCATTTTTTGCATGACATGTTGATGTTTAGGAGTACAAAATATGAAAAGACGATTTGGATAGAAAGTTTAAAAAGATTGAAACAAATAAGAATTTTGAATTTAATGAAAATCATCAGAGTGTAAGTATGTGTGGAATTAAATACACATTTTAATTATTTTAAAGGGCTAATTTAGTATTTTATCTTTATTTGTAAACTATTAAAATCTAAATTTAAAAATGGTTCACTAAACGTATACTCAAACATTCGTAAATTGTCAATTTTCATTGATACTACTTTATGATATGTAGTTATACCAAATAAACCGGTTATGATAGCTTAAGAATTCGCTAAGTGCATCCAGATATAGCTATACGTAAAAATAAAATTTAAAACAGAATGTCTATTTTTTTTGTTTTTGTCAAAAAAAGCAGTTCAAATTTCAGATATTATTTATGGCTCTACCGAGAATGTGTCTGAAAAAAAAATGATTTGAAACTATCTGAAACATTTATATGTCAGTATATCAGAACTTTTGATTTACAGTCTTCTCTTGTTAACTCTTCATTTCTTAAAAATAATATTTTTTAAAATTATTTTGTTAGTAGAAATTATTTTGTGATAACTTTTTAAGTATGTTTATTTGAAATATAACCATTTAGAACGTAAGAAAAATACTGTGCCTTTTTCGCTTGTACCAAAAGGAAAAAACAAACAAACAATTTAAAACGTTTTTTTCCAATGGGGCTATATTTTTGCAATGTAGCCTTTGCAGACACGCCAAGTTCCCAAATGTAAGAGACATTTTACGGCGATACCCTCACTACCAAATTTGGACACTCGAATTAATTTTTAATTCAAGCTCTCGTCAGATGCCAAATATTGCCATGATTTAATTTTGCTGAGTGCCAAATAGATATTCAAGGGATCTTTTACATGCCACATAATCATATGGCATGCGTGCCTATTATTTACACACCCAGAAAATCTATTGACTTCACCCGGGGTCGAACCTGCAATCTTAGGCATTCGAAGTGGACACGCTGTCTCAAAGCCATCGGTTGATTGATTGATTATTAACGTCGCACTGTTTAGCTACACGAGGGCTTTTGGCGACGGACCACGTAATTTACTCAAAGCCATCGGAGCCGGCAGTTTGAAACTGGACTGAATTCCATTTTCGAAAAACCTAGAAAAATAAGTATATAAAAAATGTTAGTTACAGAAAAAATAATTTAACTTACTTTAAAAAAAAGACTCGTTAATACATTTTTGGTGATGAAAATAATTTCCTTCTGATGTGTACATAAGAGTAATGAATAAAGTTTGTGAATATTTTCAGTTTAATATAGTCATTTCTTTTATAACAATACATCTTTCTACTTAGAATGTTACATGTCTGTTTTCTATCGACCCTTCACTGTTGAAGCCATTCCTCTGGTTTATCTTCCCACCAGTGGTCAGTTGGTTCATCCAGATGCACATCTCTCTTTAGCAGGTAAGTTCAATGTCAGATTTTTTACATTTTTAATCGTTCAAAGTTTGAAAATTCACTCTGAAAACCTTTTGTGTAGTTTTACGTTTGGGTTATTTTCAATTCTTATCAAATAATACATTTTGATCATGTTGATGAAGTTTCAGTGACAACAAAAACTTCTTCTGAAGAGTATAATAGCAATGAAAAAAGTGTGTGAATATATTCCAAAGTTGAATCCAAATTACCGTATTTACTCGAACCTAAGCCACCGTCGATTCTAAGCCGCACCCCAAATTCTCAACCTTTTTTTTTTGTTAAAGAATGTTTTCATCGATTCTAAGCTGCACTCCCAATTAATTGTCTACATGTTTTTGAGAAAAAAAAATTGTAAAAGTTCATTGTGATACCCGATAAATTTTAAAAAATAAATTGTAATAAAAAATAATTAAAGGTTTAATAATTAATTTATTTTACCAGTTTTAAAAACTTTCGAATACATACATAAGCCTATAATTACTTTAACCATTAGCATCATGATTCGAAAATGATTCGTCACTCTTGTCACAGCTGACTCCAGAATTGGTTCCGGTGTCGCCACTTTCGGACACGGTGTCGTTTTCGGTGTCACCCAGTGCATTTGTTATGCAACATTTTTTAGAAGAAAAAATTATAAAAGAATTTAAAAGAATTATTAAGGACTATTGAGAGAGATTATTTACTAGCAAAAAATATAATTTTGCTTACCCCATCGACGTATATCTGTCTCATCCGTGTCAAATTATCAGTGGCCGCTGCTCTGTTCCCGTTTTTTTCTGCTAAAAAATTGTCTCCCCTTTTCTCACTTGCATCACTGTGAAATCATCCTGATGCTATTACCGATATCTTTGATGTTTAGGTGATTAAAAGAAAGCGTGTAAAAAAACCCCTTAAATACAAGCAGACAACGATGTTTAAGATAGACTGAATACTAGAAATAAGCTGTGGAATGGGATAAATCATTGATGCAAGTGGTCAGAATGGACGGTTACATTTTTCCTTTTGAAAGGGTTAAAACTCAATTTTCCCCATACAACAAATGCCTTGCCTTCGATTCATAACCGTACCCAATTTTTAGTAGCATTAACTCTAGAAAAATAGTGTGGCTTAGATTCGAGAAAATGTGTAATTTTCCATTAAAAGGTTTCAGTATAGAATTTTTGTTCCTGAAAATTTGTTACCAAAAAATACAAGGTTTTACAGATATTTTTTTTCTCTTTTCCTTTACTATGGTAGTTGGTTCTTAAGACCATGATATAATAGAATATTATGACGTGGTGGGCGCCAAATGATAAGGGACAGACGGGGAAGGGGTTCTTTACTAAGTCCACTAGTTATTAAAACACGTTTATTAGACAAAACAAACACATTTACACACATAACTAGAGAACTAACAGTTGACATAGAATTGAAAGGGATCGGAGCGCATGCTCATACTTCCTTACAGTTCCGAAACTTGGCCATCACTGAAGATTGTTCTGTTCGCTAGAGGGCGCGAAAGTCTCTTTACTGTTAATATTGAAGAGTCTAAATAACGGGGGGTTACAATATTATTTATTCTGGAAGGCATTTGTGAATAGGATGTTCACAAAAATGATTTTCTTGAGGTTTAAGTAAGACCGAAATTATGAGAACACTTTAAATTTGAAAAAAAGGAAAGGAAAGAAACCTTTCAGCGTTATAAGAAGTTCATATAGTTTGAAATGTATTGGTACCTATTTATATATCATGATATATCTGTAAGATTTTAGAAGCATTCATTATGAAAATATAGAAACAACAAAACATACAGAGCATCGAACGTTCCTTCAGGACCTTCAAAATTTTGTCTAAACACACACAGATTATTTATTTCTGTGCTAATTAATGCTATAGAAAAATGGTCTTTTTTCTTTTTGCACTGTTTTTTAAATTTGTTTTCAGGACGTAAGAATGCTGATGCAGGTTTTCCTTCGTGCAAGGCGGCTGTCTCTCAATACCTAACTAAGGATGGTTGGCGCACTCTTACGAAAGTCGATGGCGGAGGACCCGTCTTCGGACTTTTCAATGACAACAACAAAACTTTCTTACAGGTAAAATACCTATTGTTAGGAATTTATTCACAAGGATAGTATTATGAGGATTAAACACATTTTTACTTTCACAAGTAATGAACCCACTTTAAGTAGATTCTACTTTGATGTGATTTAATATATATTATTAAAAATATTCTGTACCATAGGTACTAGGGAGAATAGGTTTATTTAAATATAATTGTTCAAATATATATATTGAGAGCACACAATTAAATACTGCTTCATTTATACTCAGTTGGAAAAACTATCTTGAGTTCATAAACTTTTAATGTAAATTGGAAAATAATGGAATACTTTAATTATGATTGTATACTTTTGGAATATGTATATATATGAAACATATAGAAGTAGCGTTGGCCGGTGTATGTGATTATCATTTTTGATTTAGTAATGACGTCTTCAGAATAGCTTTATCTCCTTTATTATGAACACACATCATCAGATTAAAGCACAATTACGTTACATTTTAACATTGAATAGACAGCGGCATTTTGGAGGACACAACACAAAGACAAAAAAGCAGCAAGTATTTACAATCTTGATGGCGGCAAGCAGAGAAAGAGAGCGATTACATCAGATTTTTGTGTTTATATACCAACAGTGCACAAGCGCGTGACTATTACGTAATAGTAGCTCTGATTGGCTAGAATGCGCGGGATAGGGATTTCGGTTTAACCGATTACGATTAAGATTACAATGTTTTATTTTAAACCTAAGAATTAAAGATTATTTATAGATTATTAAAAAGTTAATTAAAAGTATGTTAGAGGGAATTATTACATATATATTTAAACGTTTTTCATATGAAACGAATCGGAGCTTGTATTAATTTTCAGTGAGGAAGAATCATCTCAAACAATATAAGAAAACTTCTATTAAAATAATATATATATATATATAAATATCTTAATAGGAATAACGGTTAAAAGCGAAATAACTCCTTAAGTCTGAATCAATAATATTAAAGATTCGCTTAACTGATACAGGAAGTATTGATTCATAGCCAAGTGAGTTTCAAATACAGTATAACCTTAAGCAATAGAGATGCAAAAATCCTCGAGGTTTAATCTAATTGTCCAATTGTAATAACAAAATGTTGAAATATTCTTTTGACACCTACAACCGGAAAACCATTTCTTGCAATCATAATTTCAGCATTCTCGCATACAATTGCAATCTTAACATCCTCACTTATTACAATCTCAACGTCCTTACTTACAACGTCCTTCCTTAATAAAATACGCATTTACACGTATATAATACACATACAAATGTATCGGTACTGCACACTGTATTTGATAATTACTTTAACAATACTAAGTTAAGAACAAGTTTAATAATTACTAGTGACCCAATGGGCTTGTGTTATATGTAAAATTATATACAAGAATTAACACTTATGTACGGTTTGTAATTAAATTCATATAATGTAGATTTACGCCAAAGTACATTATTAGTGAATTCGATACATTGTTATTGTTTGGATGTGAGAGGGGGGTGGCGAAGAAAATTATAACAGAATATTGGGTCACAGTATTGAAAGTTTGAGAGAGAAGCACTGAGCTAAACAATTATTATTTTAAACACATATATATTTGCGTATTTACAGAAATTATAACGGATTTAGAAACAGTCTCTATTCAATAAATTAGAATATTGGTGGTGTAATTAAAATTATTATACTTTGTAATAAATCATTTGAAAATCTTTATTAATTTGTGATAAAAATTATCTCTTCTTAGTTCTTGGGTAATTCTCATGACAGACGAGTGTTGCAACAGCATTTGGCCTTGGTTCGATTATTTTGCAAAATACCGCAGTACTCACCATTTGAAACTTGTGTGGCCATAAGGGTTGGCTGGGTGCCAGGTAAGACATTTTAATTTTTCTATTCATGTCTGAAAATATCGTAAAATCAGGCGAAAAACGCACACTGTGACGTTTGAGATAAATAAAAGTTGCATGATATTGATTAATTCAAGTATTTAGTTTATTTACGTTACATTTACAAATTATACATTGAAGTTATTAAGCGTATTAAAGAGATTGTTAGAATTCAAATGATTTGGTTTGTGAGGGAGGAGTTTTTGGTGTCCGTGCTCGACGAAGTTTTCAGACAATTTCTCGTTCTCTCTCCCTGTCCTCTCTAGGCTTCGGGGATGACAGAAATCTGCGTTTTTAACTTCGAGTTACATCCAATTTGTGGGTAGAGAAGAGTTCCTCTTGATGTCAAAGGTTGCCGGGGCGATGTCCAAGACAAGACCACGAAATAATTTTAAGGGTGCAGGTGTTATTGCAATTGGGGTGATTATACCCACAATGCAGCCATTTCACAGCTGCGTCACAACACCTATACTTTCAAGCTGCAATTTTTAATTTTTAGGTATATTTGCAGTATAACACTCACCCTCTTTTTTATGAAGAAACCTGAAATGTACGTGTGCAATACTTTTATGTTTCGTAGTGATTTATTCCATTTATTATTCTAAGCTTACGAAAAAATAGAATATTTTTAGAACTACAACCAATTAAGCTCATAACGAATGTCATTTCTTTTAAATAAACAGTATTTCTTCGTTGAAGTCTAATTTTTTTCTATGCTCATCAGTTTTTATTTTTAAAACTTTCTGTTTTATACCCAGCGTATATCGCGCATCCGTAATTTTATTTTTTGTGTTCAAAGGGCATGTTATACGCTGGATTTTACGGTAGATTAAAATTGGGCAATCGGGTGTTAAAACTTTCAATTCCGAAAGTTAATAAAACTGCAGACTCCTTTTTTTGATTGCACAAACCATGAATTAAACTGTGACCAAATATTAATGTATTTTTTCCTAGCATTAAATTGATTTGGCGGATTTTAAAGAAAATTTGGACAGTTTTGTAAGTGCGTTGAAAAGAAATTTCTAAGGGAGATATAAATTTTATTCCAGAGTAAAACGGTTTTTGTGAAAATGCCATGCATGTTTTGCAAAAGCTTCAAATACTATTTTTGTTTACTTTTGTTATTGCCGTTAATTCGTTAAATTTTACTTTTGTTCAATATTTCTGATTTTTTCTGCTCTTTTTTTTTTCTTAAGTATTTGCTCTTTTTCTGTTTCCTTCAATTGGAACTTTCACTGAAATGATATTGAATAGTATGACTAATTTAACGAAACTTAGTTATGGATAAAGTACTTCATGTAAAACAACTAAACTAATTTTTTTATGGTTTTCTCCCATTTAATTAGCTATGGATCCACAAAAATTTAGAAAATGAAATATATCATTCGAAATATGTATCGTATTCTTATAACAATACACACACATATATACGTACACGCATAATCCTCTTTATAAATGGTTAACAAATTCCTCGAAAAAACCACCTAAATTGGGATGAAAAGCCAACTGTATAAGATTTTTGATGATGCTTTTATATACTAAACATTTATATACTAATGGTTTATACACTTAACACATGCATCCGTACTCTTAACTTTACACACTTAACACATGCATCCGTACACTTAACTTTTACACATTCGTACACTCAATATTTACACATTTAACATTATAAATTTTTACATTTATGTGTTTAACATTAGTATTATGCACTTTAATTAAAAACTAAAATAAAACTTGGAACAGACACAAATTTCTCTAAAAACAACTTAAAAAAATGATTAAAAAACTAATTAATAATAATTTAATTTATTTATTCAATAATTAAATCAGATAAGTCAAAATTAAATTAGTATAATTTTATTTACTAATAATTCATCATAATTTGTGATGACTATTACCTAGTCATTTATCACTATAAATACATTTGTTAACGTTGAGATTAATCAAAACCACTGTATTCACTTTGAAGACGTACCACATCCGCTGTACTTGAATCCAATACGATATATTGACGAAGCACTTTTCGAAATATTTGGGGTTAAATTTTTTTTATCAGAAAATCATATTTCTTTTGTCTCTTTTAGTTCTTCAAGTTCTTTATATAGTTCTTAGTACCCAGTTAAACATTTCTAAGTTTGGATATGTGTTTTAAAAAGTGATATTTGAGACTTTTGAGCCAGGTAAACTAACAATTATGACGTTCACCCTCATCCTCGCTATATTACTATCTGTTTTTATTAACCAATTCATCCTCATCTAAGTGTCTAACAAACATCAATTCGTTAAGGTTTTCATTTGAATCTGCTCTGAATTTATCAGTGATGTCAATAACCAGCGAACTTGATTCGTGTTACAAGAAGAAAAAAAAATATCAGCCGTTTAAAAAACTAAGAAGAAACTTTTTCTTAAGTCATGCTGTTTCAAGACGGTGTAAAATGGAATAGGTATATATAAATATCTTATAGTGTTCTTTTTACTCCTTTAAACATGTTTTTGCCGCCCATCTGGTATAGTGGTTAGTGACGCTAACTGCGGTACCATAGGGCCTGGGTCCGAATCCTGGAGAAGGTATGGATGTTTGTAAATGATAGTGAATTCGCGGCATGGGGGCACTCTAAATAGCTGTCGAGCCTCAAGTCCTCTTGTGAGGTTGGTGGAAGGGGAAGAGAGGTGGGATGCCCCTGACCACTCCAGGGTGTTCTCCCTCAAAATTGAGGTGGAACCGAGCAAAATCGTACTGCCACCTGCATGGTGCTCAAAGCTAAGTCTAACGTTAGGCGTAAAAATCTAGCCCTTAGCCGCGAAAATTTTGTGGACCTTGATCTGATGTTATTGTCGATCAGATGGCATAAGCAACAACACAAACATGTTTTTACATTTAAAAATAATTATGTGCCCATCTGAATGATATTGTATACTTCAGTTAACTTAGCAAAATCATTAATTTAATATCTGTTTTTAAAATAACTTATTTTAATATTGTAATTCTGAAGAAGAATTGAAACATATATTAGAAATTAGAACAAAAGATTTTTGGAAGGAACAGGGACTTCTTAAAACTCTTTGACACCCTGGGCCCAGATAAATCTTAAGTTTTATTGAGGTCCTAGGCCCCTATGCAAAAGCAGTCCCTACCTGAGATCTTCAAAAGTAGACAGTATATAGCATGCATTGACAAATACTCGTTGAAACAGTAATTTGGCAAAAATATATGTGCACGATTCACAATCTGAAAAACCTAGGCACAAATAGTCTAGTCCGATGGCCGCATTTCATTTAAATGATTTGAATGATTGTTTATAGTATTGGGCCTAAGCCTAGACATGCCCAACGGTCATCACATAATGATACAGTCTTACCATTTTTGCCAATTGACATGCAGTTTAAAATTTCCTAAAATAAATGTGATAATAGATACTGGTATTGTGTGTGGGTGTTGTTCTTAAAGTAATACTGGAAATTCAAGTTTGTCTTTTCTGGATTTATTGATAACACAATAAACTTAAATAAAACAAAAACGTAACAATCTTACGAAATTTAAATCATCAAAAGTTAATCTATTAGACTGAAAATATTCTAGTAAACAACGGCACACACTCCTAAAACGCCGAAGCCAAGATCAAGACATTAAACAGAAAATATCCGAGATAAAAAACAACAGCACCCAGACGCGTTGAAACCAGGTTCAAGATTAACACACAGGCAGAATCTCCTACATATGGTTTTTGACGAGATTGATCCCATGTGGGTCTGAGCGCGATGACAGGTATGCTCCCCCCATACAGGGGACCATAATTCACAACATTCCCTGTTCTTCGGAGAATATGAGTGGGAATAATATTTGACCATTCAAATTAACCGGATCATGATCTTATTAAGACAGAGTCGAGAACGAAACAAGGGCCCCACTGAGGGTGAGGTCCTGGACCCAATTGGCCCACGCCTTAAGATATCCCTGCGAAGGGAAGTTGAAATTAATTAGAAGTATAAAGTAAACATTTGACATAGTTTATTCATTCTAGTTCATTAAAAAATCTTCATATCCTCAAAATAACTAAAAAGATATTTTTTAAAACTTTTGTTCAAAATTTTCAGGAATTGATTCTATGGAAGATGAAACGCCTACCAGTAAAGCCAATATGATGGTAGTAGGATTGTCGTTGGGCATTCTAGGTCTGGTGTACGTATTTGCTGTTGTGGTTTATTTGAAAATCCGTCGCCAGCAAATCGCCAAAAGGAAAAACAATTCAGATCAAGAGGCTTGCATTCCCAAACGAGATGACGACTCTGATAAGGCAAGATAAAAAAAAATACTTTTCTTATTCTCTGCTAAATGATTTTGTATATATTATCATTACGCATCAAAAATAGTTTGGGGAGGAGATTAGTTCAGTCCTCTTAAAGGTGTTAGTAACTAATTCGTTGAAACTATAATAATAATAAATTAAATTTAACGAATAAGTCATAAATTTAACACAATGCTAATCAAAATATTTTAAATGTAGACCATATAATTTGCTATTTCCAGTTCAGAGTAATGTCTCCGTTTGCACAATCCTTTTTATTTGGATTCACTTTAATCGGTTATGCTACTAGAATTTAAATGCCGTCACTAAATATTTATTTAGAGGAAACAAGAGGAAAAAATTATAATACTATCAAAATATTTAATTTTTGTTGTCAGGAATGTTTTGAAAAAAACATCTCTATCTAAAAATATACGACCTCAGAAAAAGCCAAATATACATTAAAAAATTTATAACGAACTATTTGATTTTTAAATCGTTTTATGCCGCCATTTATACTTCTGAGTAATTTTTCGCTTGATTTCAATTACCCATGAATACACATTATTTCAATGGAATACTTTGGGTTAACAAATAATTTTCTGGATATTTAAAGAAAAAAAGAAAACAGGCATATTTTAATATCTAATACTGTTGTACTCCCCCTTTTTCATTGAAATGAATTTAATATTCAGTATTCTTGACTGAAATACGCAGCACTTTAAAACTATAATAAGACTGAAGAGAAAAAAAAAAGTTACAGAAAGCTATTAAAAAGCGTATTTAATTAATCAAGTCAAAGTTAGAAAAGGAAAAAGTTAGAAATGATGAAGCAAATTAATACATGCTAATAAGACAGATAATAGAGCTAATAAATTACTACTTGTTGGCATATTCATCCATCATACATGTTATCATTCGCAATTCATATGTATTTTTATGAAATTAAATTTTAACTTGAAGTAATCTTACTTATATTATCCTACTCAGAATTCCTTACTTGCTTATGCTACTTTAAATATTACGCGCGACAATAGTTTTTCAATTAATTACTGTATGCATTTTAATATCTGTGAGAAAAGTTTCAAAATATCATTATCAAGAAGTTAGGTATATTGATAAAAAACACGTAAATTAATGAATTGAATATTGAATTTATGCATGAATTTTTTTAGGTATCAACACGCAATGGCATTGAGACTCCAAAACGTCTGGAGCTTTATCACACCACTTCTATAGGAAGACGAAAAATTGGCTCTGATCCTTGGTCCCAGATGTCCTCAATAGTTGAGACATATAACCAGACTTGGACTGACCGTATGGGTCAACACGGATGTGAGTTCCGAGCTCAGGATTTCCAAATTCAGCCTGAGTTCTTCGAACCCGAGTTCCTAGCTTCTCCACCCCAGCAAGTTCTGGAATATTTGGAGCGTCTTCAGAATTCTGTTACTTTTGCTCGTCACCGGTTGAGAACCTGCTATCGGTACCAGCCAACTCTAATTGGTATTCCGGAAGATGATTACTTCTACCAAGAATTAAAGGCATCGTCCAGCAAAGAGAAGAGGACGACTCCAGATGGAGGATCCGCTTCTTCAATGGCATCTTTGGTTGAGATAGGGGAAGAAAAAAAAGAAGAACAGCCTAAAAAAGAGGCTCCAAAGATTCCGCCGAGAAAACCACAGCGCAAAACCGTGATGGCGAAAACACAAGCAGAGATCAATCACGAGGCAATAAGTAATTCAGAGCTGGAACAGAAAGAGATTCAAAATGCAATGAATACACTGAATGAGACTCTTGATGCATTGGAATATGATATTTATAAGCATGATTTGATGCATCAAGTATCTGATATTGAACATACAAATTCGAGTCGTTCTAATTCTAGAGATGGAGAACTCGACGATTTTGATACTTCATCATGCAGTTCACTGTCTGCAGTCACTGTCTTAGGAAGGGACACCAATAAGCCTCTCGATATTAATTCAACCGGAAGCCGCAGCGTTGAAAGGAACTTATCTGAAGAATTTAGCACGTTTAGAAATTCAACATATAGTGTTGGAAATGTTATGCCTGGTCTGTTTGCAACAAACAAGAAATCAGAAGTAATAGAAAGATTACCTGATGGCTCTGAAGGTGGATTTCAAAGTAAAAATGAACCAGAAAAAATTAGTAAGCAACATAATAATGCTAAAGAAACATCGAGGTCTTCTACTCCAGATAAAAGGAGTCAGCAACATAATAATGTTAAAGAAACATCGAGGTCTTCTACTCCAGATAAAAGGAGTTTGCAACATAATAATATTAAAGAAACATCGAGATCTTCTACTCCAGCGAGTGAAGCGTCTTTTAAAGTATCAGTTGCGAATTTAGTAAAAGCTTATTGCGAACCCCAATCAATCCAGGCTTGTTCTTCATCTACCTTTGAACCTAAGTTGGCCAAATCTGATTCTACATCTGCAATTGAGTCTAACTCTGTTAAGTCTTGCACTGCAGATGGAGTACACTCGTCAGACTCTTATGATGGACATCATATGGAATCTTGTTATGCATCTAGTGCTTGTTCAGTAGATTCCAGTTCTACACCAACAAAACAGCTTACTCGATCTCGCAAGACATCCTCGGAATCTTCAAAATCTTCTACTCCACATTCACTGGAATCTTCTAATGCGTCCTCTTGTCATTCTGCAGAATCTTCGAGTAGATCTTGTACTTCTCCATCTGGAGACGAAGGAAAATCACCGACTCCAACTAAACAGCCAAACAAGTGCCATGGACATAAGAGCGCGAGTGTTCTAACTAACGAAGAACGATCAGATCCGTCTGTTAAGAGATCCGATAAAAGACATTTACTAAAGAAGTCATCGTCGTCAGAAAGCATGACCACCATTTCCACTGACATGACAACAGATTCTTTAGAATCTTGTCCATCGTCACCCAATCTTGAAAGGTCGTTGAGTCCTACACCCAGCCTGGTAGACATGTGGATAAACAAACTGATCCAGAATTCTATTCCGTATTCCAAATCACGTCGGAAATTTAAGAAAAAGTTAGTGGTACCCGAAAATGAAATAGACAATTGGGAACATGTGTGTCAGAAGCATAAGGACCCTTGTCCTATGCACGATTTGAAAGATGCTGAACCAAATCTAATAGACAAACTGGCACATTACAGTTCGAAAACTATGGCTGGAAAGGATGTGGCTGGATATTTCCAATCACTCAAGCAAGACGTGTTGAAAGAACACTTGAAATCTTGGCTGATTTCAAACAGTCAGATGAAAAAGAATAAGAAAGGGGTTTCAGTCAAATATCGCAATAAAGAATCCTCTCATAAAAGACCTCTTGTACCACCTGGTCAAGATACGAACTTTGTAAGCGATCAACCACAACGAACCACATGGACGACTTTCCATAAGAGTTCAAATGGTGTCACAAATAATGAATCCACCACTAATGGCAGTGATCATTGCTCCATGGATTCAACAACGGAATTAATAGATTCCCTAGACTCTCACTCCACTAAAGAAATACCAAATGATACTGATAAAAACCATTCTGCTAAAGTAAGTTAGTCTAAGACTCCTAACGGTCTATTGACATCATTGTATGGTTTCCTCTATCCTTTGTAAAAATTATACGTATGTATTATTGTGCTAATATTATCATGCTATTATGGGCATGATGATATGAACAAATTTTATGTATCCGTAATTTAATGTATTCTTTTGTTCATATATTTACAATAAAATATTTACATTTGTGTGTTCTTTTCTAAATCAAAAATCATACTTATCAGAAACTTTTTTCTCCATAATAATCAGTACATTGCTTAGCTAAGGATTATGATAAATTCATTCAGAGTTACATATTAGTACTCATATAATCACTGGTTCATTCTTAAACTATGTGTCTCAAAATATCCATCGTTCTTTTTAAATTTTCAGGAATGAATAATGATACTAAATATATTGTTAATTTTTGGTACAAAGCGAATTTCTACAGTCATTTAGGTATTAAGAAATTAAACAGATTTGAGATAAAAAAAATTCAAATTAAAACTAATTCACCGATTAAAATTTAATGAGGAAATGTAGGATACTTTTCAGTAGAGATCCTTTGAATATTAAGAGTGCGGTAACTGAGTGGTCACATTAAAAATATGTTGAAGCTCAAGATTGTAAGTAATTGATATAGATATTGTAGACAAATATTTCGTAAATTTATTAAGTATTCATTAAACACATAACACAAATATCAATTATATTCAAATTAATTACAAAGAATATTGCATGTTAGAATCGTGACAGAAACTGGCACTCTGGGGAAGCTGAGCTGGGAGAAAGGATGTCACAACTCTGGTTTCATCCACGTCATTTGACAGAGGCTGAAATTATGGCTACCCTTGTGTTAGTTCCGAGTGTGTTGTTAATAAATAAAAAGTAACTTGATTATTAATTTGTATTGACAACTCACTTTGATTTGAAATAGTAACAGTAAGTTATTATATATTAGAACTTTAAGTATATATCGTGAAAGAGTTAATATTTCTTTTCTTCAGTTATTTAAATTATTTATATAAAATGTAAACAAAATGTTTTTAAATAATATGATACCTTAACATCAAGCAATATCATTTGTTTATTTTGACTTAAAATCGAAACATATAATAATCTGTTTTATTTAAACTATTACAGCAAACATATTTCTAAAATGTATTAAATGAGTCTATTAATATTTAAATGAAATTTGACAAGTATAAAATACTATTATTTAAAAATTATAAAAGTTTCTCTTTTTAACAAACTCAGCTTTTCTGTAATACATTCCATAATCAACATGTATACTGCTAATCGACTTCACGACAAAGCCTCTTGTTTTCCCTTGAAAATTGATTACAAAATTATTAAATTTTTCTTAAAATTTTTCCCTTTTAATCACATTAAAAGCGTTAGAGCAAGGTTAATAATTAATGTTATTTTTTTTTTAAAAAAATAATTTTTATTACTAAGAAAACAGAAATAATATTTAAAAAGAAATTTAACTCAATTTACAGAAGTTCGTTTTTATATGCGATGTGCAAAGATTCCTGTAGATGCAAATCGAAAAATCAGTGTGCTCTTCGAAACACAGGTTTCATTAGAGAACATTTAAAAATACTAAGAAAAAGGAAGGGAAAAAAGTCTGTGAAATTTGTGATATTTTGGGGAAATCTTGTTGTAACTACGAATAAATCTATATTGTTCTAACCGGGGGGGGGGGGG
>BMAV01001616.1:122801-242063 GCA_019973955.1 Trichonephila inaurata madagascariensis
ATGTGCGCCACTTCCAACTCTTCTAACAAGCAAAAATATCTGAAGAAATGTGTTACTTATGGGTTTATTATGGGATTTTTACTCAAATAGTACATTTTTAAATGTAAGTCTATGTAGTGAAATTTAAAAATAACTTAATCTTTAAGACAAAAATGCGAATTCTTTAGGCTTTATCTTTAATTAACCTTTTAACATGCCATAAAAATCAATCAGTTTGGTTAGGTATAAACGTAAAACGAGTCACTTGAATTGAAATAATTCTAAGAAAATTATTAAACAGTCAGTACTTGCTTATTGTGGCTTTTGAATTCGTAGTTTTTTTTTAAATTTATTAAGATCAGTTCTTGGAGATGCTAACAAAATTTCGCTGTTTTACGTGCATATTAATTAACTTTGTGAGATATATTGATTTTATTATGTTCGTAATAGAAAACATTTATTCACTAACATACTTATCCAAACTTAAACAATATCTGGCTAACAAATCGTGTAAATGTGGAAAATTGCTTGTTGGCACGAATTTCAAAAAACTCAATACCATTCGCTCCACTTGCAGTTGAATTAAGTTTCTTATATATTCATTTCAGTATAGAGAGCATGATGCTGTAGGTCTATAATTCTGATTTAGATTTCTGGTGGGTATCAATGAACGTCTTGCAGAGAAATTGTAAAAAGATTCATGTAAAGATAATTTTTTTATCACCGTGAAAATAGTCAAACCCAGCACTGAAATTTTCAGATATATTATTGCTTTGAGCATTGATATTTTTGGTAGATAGTTCTTGTAATAATGTGAAATGTGTCAATCACACATTTTTATCCAAAATCGAGACAAAAATAAGTTTTTTCACACAGGAAGATATATGACCAACTAGATTAGGAAATATATAATCTTATACCGCGGTAATCTTAAATTTAAAATATTTAAATGTCCCATACTGTAGGTAAGAAAAGCACAATCCTACGGCCAATCTTTATTCTTAAATAGCAAGCACTCACTGGGCAGTCCAGTGTTTCTAAAACTGTGGGACGTGCCTCCCTAGGGGGGCGTAATAACCCTACGAGGGGGGCGCAAGCATAATGAAAAGTCAAAAACAAAGGATTATTAAAAAAATTATTAATTCACTGAACAAAATACATTCTGACTCAATAAAAAATTACGTACAAATTTACACTTATAAATACATCAGTACTGCACAATGTATTTTATAATTAATTTAACAATACTAAGAACAAATTTAATAGCTACCAGTAACCCCATGGGCTTGTCATATATAATATTATATGCAAAAATCAACACTTATCTTGATAATTTGTACGGTTTATAATTGATCCCTTAAAAAAAAATTAGGTGATTCGCTCCTCAATGCCACCATTTAACAAGTAGGCTAGCGTATGTGGTGTATGGAGAGGGGTTGAAAAGAAATAAATAAGCAAATTCTTTGAAATTAGTAAATCTTTCGCAAAAGATTGTACTTTGGAAAGACGTATACATACGTCCAGGGCAATTAATTCACTGGCTGAGTGAGACGTTTATATACGCCGGTGGCACTTTAGAATTTAAAGTCGTATTGTAGGTTTAGTGTCAAAGTATAATATTATTGAATTCAATACATTGTTTGTTATTGTATGGAGGGGGCGCGAGGAAAATTATGATTGAATATTAGGTCGCCAATATTGAAAGTTTGAGAAGCACTGGGGCAGTCCATTGTTCTTCAAGATATTTTTTAAAACACGCTTCCTCAAATTCCAAAATCTTGCGACAGAACTTCCCTTGGGAAACTTGTACACACAACAAAGAAGAGTATTCTCTACAAGATAATTTTCAATTGCAATTGAATTAACAGAGTGTATTTAAAATAAATGTTGAGTTTTTTTTCTGCCTGAGACAACCCTATTTCAATAAAATTGTAAAAAAAAAATGCTGTTTATTGTTATTTTTCCGAATGTTTTAATTTTGCACCATGTCTTTGCGTTAGCCACCCCTGCTATCGCCACTAAACGCACACAGTTTTTGAAAGAAACCGACAAAAAATCATTTTCTTTTTAATTTATAAAAAAATACATTTTAGAAACTTCTTTTGACAGTAAATAAATGAAAATTTAAAAAAAATATAAAATCGATCAAATTTTTTATTTTAAATTAGGATTTTGATCCACATTGCAGATGAGAGCCGAACATTGTTATTTTGCTATTACATCATCTTTTTTTACCTTTCTTTTCGAATAGATGTTTCATAAAAATATATTTTTATCAGTAAAAATACTTATTAATACTTTTTCCAACTGAAATAATAATAATAATAGTATTAATTTTTTTTCAAAAAATATTCAAAAGTTTCTTTTGTATGATACACCAGCTGACCCAAAAGTCCGTTAACGTTTGAAATTTCAATAATTCACGGAATAATACAGATAGAGAGATAAACATTGACAAACACATGCTTGAAATGATGTCGGGTTTTATTAAAATCAAAAGAAAAAGTGCAAAAAGGAGTCCACAGATGGCTCTAGACACACAATGTGCCAAAATCGTATATAAAAGAAGCTGTAGTCAAATAAAACAAAGGTGAACCAGAAAAATTGCCTTTATCAGAAGAGGCATTCTTAGAAAAGCTGTATTATTAGAACGGAGTCTGTTACTGCAGCTTCTACCGTCATAAGATGAATGTGTAAGAACTCTGGTGCACATTGTTTGGTGAGGATCACATGATGAGCAGCAATTATTGTCATGCTTGATCTCTGAGGTCCCCAGAACTCAACCTGTGTGATTATTAGTAGTAAGGTTGTCTGATATCACACTTTATACCACATTAGAGATGCACATCCGACAGTAATTTCTCACCATAAGTACAGATATACTGTTCAGCGTTGTTCTCAAGATTTTCCCTCAGTTACTGATATTGTCGATGAACGACGCCTGACATGTTGAACATTTTTTACAAAGAACATTGTTTACCTCTAAAAATCAATTGCTATCTAATTATTGCTTTTGTTACATAAAGCGCAATCTGTTGGCTATTTTTGAACTCTGCTTAGTTTCAATAAATCCCCGTAGCATTTTAAGTATGCGTGTCAACTTTTATCTTTCTCCTTACATTATTTCAAAGGTTATTGAATTTTCAAATGTTAGTGGACTTACAAGATTACGTGGTATTTTGAAGCAAAGTGCAGCACATAGACAAGCATTACGATTGTTACACATAATAACGACTCTCTTTTTCCCGGGTTTTCCCTTTACTATTCCTTTTAGCACAACACGCAAAGCAGTATCTTGTGGCACCTTCTTTTTTTGGTGCTGGTAGAACAAAACTGGATAGATGACGTTCCGTTAGTTTTATCACGACGACGGATCACAGTCAGTCTTATAAGTATAGACGGCACTCGTTTACTTTCGAGTGTGAAAATAACAACAGCATAAAATACAACCCCACTTGAATAATCCCAAGTGTGCACTGTTTGGCCTGTTAAGCGCGCTCGTATTAACTCGAAAGCCCACATCAAAGGGTCAAAATACATAAATAAATTTCAGCATACAAAAATATTTACTCAAAACTTTCTGATAAAAATATAATCTTATAAAAATATTTTTCTTGTAAGTTTTTCAGATATATAAAATGCAACTTTATTTTTCGTTCAAAAGTACCCAGAGCATAGTAATAATATGAGCGAGAATATAAGTATCATAAGTAAAAATGAATATGTTGCAAATTTATTAAGTATTCATTAAATACATAGTACAAATATAAATTACATTCAAATTAATTACAGAAGGAATATCACATGTTAGAATAGTACTAGAAAAATGAAGATCATTTAGTTCATGCGAAATCGGCCATGGACAGAAGGAGGCAACTTTATTGATCTAGGAATATAAGCTCTTCCCAATTCTTTAAATGTTTTGGCATCCATTACCATTACGAAATCTTTCGAATTATCGCCAACGTCTAATACTACAGCCAACAAAATACCTGAAAAAGAATTCAAACAGTTAACATTTGTGTTGATATTTACTTTTATTCAATATTGCGTACGCTAGTTTATTTGTCCTTGTGTTTTAGAATGAGTATAACAAAATTACATTATGAATTACGTTTTTATGAAATACATCGATCAATGACAACTGTTGAAACCCAGTTGTTTACTTAAGAGGTCGTTTAAAGTCCTGAGAAAATGCCACATTGTTCAAAGTAAACAACAATTGTTAAAAATGGATTACAGAGGCATGTGTATTGATTCCATATACGAGTTAAAATAGATATTTATTAATAACATAAATAATGATAAAATTTAATTTAAACTATTAAATTAACTGCTATGGAAATCCAAAAGAGAATTATTATGACTAATAGATGTCTTAAGGTATCCAACTACGTTCGGAACCGTAGTTTTGCAAAAGCGTATAAATGGATAATATTTATGATATTTAGTGTCACTTAGATTAGAAAATATATATAAAAATCATAGTTGAGCCTCTGTACAGAGATCTGAACAATATACAGGCAAAATATTATTATAATAGAAGCATTTTTCACAAAAAATGAACATTTTGAAAAAAGGTTATTCTAAGTTAATTTTTTGCCGAAATATTGTATTTAAACATTTTTTTTTTTGTCAAAATGTCCTTAAAACAATTTTATACATGTGTTCTAATCTAAGTGACACTAAATATCATGAAAAATTATCCATTTATGCGCTTTTTTAAAATCACGGTTCCGAACGCAGTCGGATACCTTAATGGAATACGAACAAATATATATTAGAAACCGAATTTAATGAAGAGAAAGACAAAAGGTTTTATTGTATAAGAGTCTTTTAAGATCAGTATCAAAACTTATGCATGTGAAACTTGATCAATGTCTCGAATAGATGAAAACATGGTAAGTATCTACGGAAGAAAGATTTCTTTTTTTTTTCTTTTTTTTTTTAAGAGGAATTCGGGAAAATGGTTCGTGTCGAAGAAGATCATATTTAGAAATCTGTCACTCATATAAGGACTCTGACATTGTTAACTTCATCAAAGTACAACGAATTAAATATGAAGGCCACGTTATCAGAATGGACGAAGGCCGCACCACTGAAAACGTCTTTAGTGCCCACCCAATTGGCACCCGGAGAAAAGTCAGGCCAAATCTAAGATGGAATCTAAGGAGGACGGCCTGGAAAAAGTTCTCCTAATTTTGAAAACTAAAAGCAGGAGAACACTAGCGGGAAGAAGGCTAGCCTGGAAAAGGCTTCTTGAGAAGGCCAAGCTCCCCCCCCCCCCCTGGTCTGTCGAGCCACTGAGGAAGGGATTAACCCTTTAACTGTCAAGTTATTTTGATGATTTGGGTACACAAATTGTCAAATTTTTTTGAACCAAAGAACTTCTAACCTCTAACCTTTGAAGTCTTCAGTAAAGTGCTGCCATCTATTGAATTGAGCGCACATTAACGTTTCCCGAGAATCAGTCGGGTTTGACAAAGAGATGAAGCCGAAATAAAGGTCTCCTGATATATATTCGAGTAAAACAATACGATGCATTCAAAAAAAAATTACCCCGAGTAATACTCGGGCGTGACATTTTCGAACAACAGGGCTGTGCCCGAGATTAACTCGGGCATGACAGTTAAAAGGTTAAATTAGCTTCGCTTCAATTAAAAATAGTTTTAATTTTATACATAGTTAGAAGTTAATTGAATGACTTAAAAGTATTGTCAACCTAGGAATACATGACGCTGTTAATAACAGATTTCGTCACGGAGCGGTAGACGAGTGGTCATAGTCGTGGCGACAGTAGTCACGTGATTATGATCACGTATTCGTGGACGGTGTCTGTTTGTGGATTCGAGTCCTGGTATCAATGAAGACCCGCCGTGTAAAGGGGTTAATGCTGATCAAATCTGTCAAGGCTCAAAGTCCTTGCATTGGTATGGTGAATAAAATTGTTGAGCGGAATGCCAGTTCTAATGTCGTCTTCATCTTTTGATCGTGGTTAAAAATGGCGAGATCCGTCCCCAATAAATATTGAGTTTCTGCCAAGAGCAATATTAAGATGACTTAGTACTCTTTGAACAATTTTCTTTATTTATGTATTTAAAAATTATATTTTAGCATTTTATGTAATGTTTCTACTCAAGAAAAAGATACGAGATGAAATTTTTCACATATTATTCACACAATTTTAAAAATTTAAATTTTTTAAAGAAAATTTGGAAAATTTTAAAATTCTGCTCCTTCTGTAAATATTGATTTTTTGACCTGAAATTTTTTTGTAATATTCTTATGTATTTCTAAACAACTTTAGGGATCGATTTTACAATAACTTAATTCGTTTTTGAGGGGAAAAAAATAAAATGTTGATATGCATGCTAAAAATCAAAAGAAAAAACCAATATCTCTTACATTTAAATTTTTTTTAAAAAAAAAATATTTATTACATGCTTTATGTATAACACGCAGGAAAAAATGGAAGGGATTGGTAAATACTTGTGGAAGGAGTAGCATTTTGAATGCACTAATGTTTCGAAAAACACAAACTAAGAAAAACCAATAATTATAAGCTTAAATAAACTTGAAATACCACTTTAAGATATTAGTTATACATTTTTCTTTAAAATAATTGCATTTTCATATTTTTTCAACCCATACATTTTTATAAATGATCAATTTTTAGAGAGCAGTAATTGCATAAGAAAATTCAAGAAAAATGTTAAATTTTTTTTTTTTGTCACGACAGAAATTTTGGTTTTTTTTCTTCTTATAACATTGAAGTATTACATTTGTATGAAAAACATATCAGCAATAAGAACTGAAATTATAAAATTATTAATATAAAATGCCTTAATTCATAAATTTTACATGCACACTTTTCGCAAAGAAAAAAAAATGATTGCATTGTATTGCCAAGGTAGTATTCTATTTTATAAATTACACATTCTTTTTTTAATGTTATTATTTCTCTTTATAAATAGATTTTTTTTTATCAAAAAGGCTTTTTTTAGCTTTTTCTTCTAAAAAGGGGGCGTGGTTGAATTGCCTAATTTGTATTCAAATGAGGTTTTATTCAACTTCTAACTTTCCTACATAACGACTTTCCACAAGTGATATATCAATCAAAAGATAATAATGCAAAGAATAAGATTAAATGAAAAAAAAAGATAGGTTTTTTATTTTGGGGGTACCAAGTCCTCTTAATAAATCAATCGATGGACTTCATCAATTTAATCCTTGGGCTGTAAACTGCTAACTTTCATGTAGTTCCATATGAGTGCCTAATATGAAGATGCTTATATTATTCCAAACGGCCATCTCTCAGGAATCAAACTTGGAATTTAAATAAAACTTGTAACAATATTAGCATTTTCGCATGCTGAGTTACATAGTTAAAATAAACCAAAACGATTTCCAAAGTATTGAATAATGTTAGAATGAAACATCGAAAAATAAAAACACCGTATCACTAAAAAATTAATCATTTATTTTATCCCTGTAAAGCTAAAGATGTTATGAGAATTTCTTTCATTCTAAGAATTGAAAATTCCCATAACAATTTTGTTTCAGTGAAAACTTTGTGTTAAAATTATCAACATTTTTACGATTAAAAATTCTTTACTATCCACCTTAATTTTTTGTTAATATTTTTAAAGCAACTACAAATGGAATAGTTCATAGTATTATTATGACAAAAAAATTATTTAATGATCATCTACACATTATTATAAAAGTATTCTAAATGCAAGAATATTTATTGTATATCTACCGCCTAAAATGTTATTGAAAAATAATGTTTTGACCATAAAATATACCGAGAGCATTCGTTAATCGTGTGTTAAGCAACTTATAAAGAATTTACCATCATCTTCTTCCGTGGAACCTGGTTTCGGAACATAGACCAATTCACTGGGGAACATTGTGCTAGTTTCCTTCCAAACTTTTATCTCTTCAGTAAGAATATCTAACTTAAGTAGCTGTAAAATATTTGAAAAAATTGTTAAACGAATTATTAAATCCCTATTATTTCAAAAATGACCACTGTAATATTGTCCTTAAAATTAATTTATTAATTTTTTGAAAGTATGCAATTCGAATAATACTAAGCTACTTAAATGGAAAATATTTTTTTAAAAATAATTTTATTTAAATTTAGCAGTTAAAAATGCATCTTGAATAGAATTCCGTTTTACTACGAATAACAAATCATGTTAATTTTTACTCAAAGTATTTTAATACTTTATCTCATATATATATATATAAAAAAAAAAAACTTGCTTTAGTCTACATTTACAAGGGCTTCTTAAAAAATATAATAGATATTAATTGTTACGATATGGTTCCATTAAGAGGCATTTCATAACAAAATAAAATCGGTACTTATGTATTATCGTAACAATCGCCAACGTACAAGATAACTCGCCAAGTAGGCAACCCCAATTTCGTATGTGCCATATGCGCTGAAGTGCAATCATGTGCTTCGTTTCGCATAATGTCGTTAATAGGTTGTGATGATACGTAAGTACTCTAAAATCTCTTAATGTATCATAATCGAGAACTTCATTTCTTTTTTTTTTTTCGAAAATTCTCGTAAAGAAATTCTTTTACTGTCTTAATAAATCTTATATATGGAACTTTCTCTCTAAAGAAAACATGTCAATTAGGTTCAAGTAATGAACTAAATACATAATTGCTGCACATATACCGCAAAATGGTATATGTGTGGCAGAAAATCTTAAAAAAATATCTTCTGATACATGATTAACCAATATGACAGTAATATTTGAAAAATATGAGATAGTTCCAATGTTTTTAGTAAACTAAATTTTTACAAATAAACCTATCTCCCTATCATTTTATAAACATAACTCATCACGCTATTGATTTTAAAATCATTTTCAGCCATTCAATTAGAAATTTAAAATATATCCAAATGAACACTTTTGTACTTTTTTTTTGTCTGTAAATATAAATCTAATTTCAAACACAGTTCTACGTGGAATAAAATAGGTTATAAAGAAAGAAGTTTATAAATTTAATTTTCTATAGTCTTCAAGTTTTATTTTTAGGATAATAATAATGCACGTTTTGATAAGTTATATAAATTTCTATTTTTCGAATTTAATGATTCTCAATCACGAAATTGTGATTTTAGATATGAAAATGAAGAATATTATCCTAAAATCGAGAATTTAGCGTGAAAAACTTATTTTTGATTTGTGAAAGATTCCAAGGTAAGTTTAATTCTTGATTTATTGATATTAAAATTGAAAATTACAAAATATAAATACATAAATTTCCATCAATTTTTATCAGGGAAGTTTGATGATTGTATGTGTGTCAGAAGCTTTATTGGAAAATAGAAAAAAAGCGATAAATGAAACTGAAATTATTGATAAAATGTATTCCTTGCATAAAAATTGTACTTTTAGAATTTCAATTCATATTTCTTTTATTCAGATACCTGTATTATAGTTTAGAAACAAATAACTTAATTGTAACAAACATGCCAAACTGATATTTTAATTCTGTATAAATATTAACTACGCTACTTTTTTTTAAAAACAATGAAATCAAATGTATACTGTACCGAATTCGCAAATTTTCCAGTATCAAAAGTTCCAGAACCATACACATATCTGTACTTCTTGGTGTTGAACATAGAGTAGTTGATTGTAGGTGACTCATAACCTGAAAATTAAATTCATGGAATTCAGTATTTTACTTTCATTTTAATCCACACATTGTACTCATTCAATAAATATCCATTGGATCTATCTAAAAGAGAAGTTCACTGAAGATTTTAAAGGTAGAACGAAAATTTAAGGTAATATGATTCATCATTATACATCAAAAAATATAACTTCATATGAAACACCGATTGATGAAAAAGATAGTAATAAAAATAAATAGTTACAAAAATAAATTTTGATTGAGTTGTATAATAGTATTGAGTTTTAGTTTCCTTACATCACATTTTTTTATATAAATATATTTAACACTTAAAAAAGTCGTATTTGTGGCCTGCGGGATTTAAATTATAAATTTACTGGTCAGTGAGGTCTAAAAGTTTGGCAACCGCTGGTAAAGAGGGTAAAAATTGTATTCTCATCTAGGAAATTAAAGAGCTAGTTTTCTTATATTTTCAAAAAATCAGTCAAATGTTGGCTGAAAAATAATACAAAAATCAAGCAAAAAAAATTACAATAAATCGTCACTACAGTTACGGAGTATAATGTAGAGTTTTTACCGAAAGAAAAAACTTGCTTTTTTTCAACTTCAGATGTATTCTTTCCACAACCGATAGTGGTGCCATCTATGAGTAAAAGGATTGATGAATCTCAACAATTATTTTAATATCAGGAAGCTCATAAATGTTAACAAATCAGAAGATATTTGGGCTTGTAGAACCTCTGTTTAACCTTACTTTATTTGAGGATAACATCATCTAGGTTTGGGTGATTCTGTATATATGTCTTGACTTTGAAAGTAGACTAACAAAAACTTCATCATAAATTTTTTAATGAAATTCATCTAAGCATTTCGCTTATTGAGGTTCTTGGCTGATTTACCCTGGTACGTAGAAGCAGAGGCGGCTCAAGGGCCGGACAAACCGGACCCCTGCCCGGGGCGGCAAATTCTAAGGGCGGCATTTGGATTGAATTTGAAAAAAAAAATTTTGTTACAAAATTTTTTATATATTTTCTGAAATACTAGTAATTTAGTATTTCATTTATTGTACCTTATTTTACACTCTGTTTGTTTAATGTCAGTGTTCTTTTGTGTTGAAGCTTAAGAATTAGTTGCGGGATTATATGTTCCAATGTGAAATTTGATAAGTTTACACATCTTTCACTAATAATTTTCTTCCCATCTCAAGAGTGGAGTCACTACGGACATTCCTTTCACCCATCCAACGTCCGGTGTCAGCTATCCAAAGGGGGACGGACAGCAGCAGTTTTTTGTCGATAGAGATTCACAGGAGATGTTTTATTTCAGTCTTGAGTGTGGTTACTATAAAGTAAAATAAACATTTGCGATCCTCTTTTTAGAAGAAATTGGCATGCTGAAATGGCTGATTACTCTTACATTTTATTGGTTTAAATTAATAACGAATAACTTATTTCGAATTATTTTGTACTTAACTTCGAATAATATATATATATAAGGTAGCATAACAATATTATATATATTTATAATATAGTTTTGCTGCCTTTTTTGTTCGCAAGAATTATTCAAATTTATTATAATTTTTTGCTTTAGGGGCGGCATTTTTCATTTTTGTCCGGGGAGGCAAAACTGCCAGAGCCGGCCCTGGTAGAAATGACTAACTTACAGACTTCAAAGTTAATATGATAATGAAATTTATCGCAAAATTATCCAGGGATGACTTCAACACTTTTGATTTGAAAATCACTGCAATTATCAAATCACAATCGTTACTTTACTTACTCGCACTTATAAGTACAACTACGCATACAAAACGACAATATGATCGCTTCCTTTTAAGCCAATACAATTTTTATTTGCATAGATTTATTTATACTCATGAACATAAATAAAACTTTAACTGCTCTCGATTAGTCCTTATCTCTATTTAACAATCAGCGATACTGCCTGACAACAACATACCGTAAAATACGGCGTATAATGCGCACTTTTCACACAAAAAAATAAGATCGAAATTTACGGGTGCGTGTAAACCGGGTACGGATGTGCACCGGGTATAAAAATGATAGCTTCAAGAATAAAAAAGAGGTGTGGATGAAAAAAAAATACTTGGATTTCTAAAAAGATCGGAAAACTGTTCATTTAAAATAAATGTCACCTCTTATGAACTTAAGGTATCCGACTACGTTTGGAACCGTGATTTTGCAAAAGAGTGTAAATGGATAATATTTATGATATTTAGCGTCACTTAGACTAGACAATGTATATAAAGGTGTTTAAGAATGGAGTATTGCAATAAAAATTATTTAAGTACCATATTTTGACAAAAAATTAACTTAGAATAACCTTTTTTCCAAATGTTCTCCTTTTGTAAAAAATGCTTCTATTGTATTAATATTTTGCCTGTCTATAGCTCAGACCTCTGTACAAAGGCTCAACTAGGATTTTTTAAATGCATAACTTGGAAGTCGGTTTATCCATGTTTTACGAAAACAGAAGAGAGAAATTTTAAGAATATACGCCGATAATTATTTAAAATGGTTGTAACTCTGAAAATAATGTGAATGTTTCAAAACTCTTAGTTGAGCCTCTGTACAGAGGTCTGAGCTATATACAGGCAAAATATTAATACAATAGAAGCATTTTTTACAAAAGGAGAACATTTGAAAAAAAGGTTATTCTAAGTTAATTTTTTGCCAAATTAGTGTATTTAAATAATTTTTTGTCATAATGTCCTTAAAACAATTTTATACATGTATTCTAATCTAAGTGACACTAAATATCATGAAAATTATACATTTATGCGCTTTTTTAAAATCATGGTTCCGAACGTAGACGGTTACCTTAAAGGGCTGTTTTTTTTATAAATATACTATTATTTCAAAATCCTAGGGTATTGCCTCAAATAAATGCATTTAAAACATAATAGCATTACAAACGTACATTGCAGGTTCCATCGTAAAAAAGGGGGTGCGTGTTATACGGTGGATGTACCTTAAAATTAAAAAAATGCAGCTTGAAATTATAGTTGAGCGTTATACGCCGGATTTTAAGGTAGCTCCTTTTGGTTTTCTAAGTTTTTAGATTCAGGCCCCATTATATTGGTATCGTTATAACTTTTTTTAAAATTATGAGTAATTTTTAAATTATACATTGGGGGGACTTTTTTCCGCGTTGAAGCTTTTAACTCCTCGAATTTAAGCGCATATTAACAGAATAACAAAAAATACTTACAAGATTCTGTGCGTCAATGCAAAAAGTTGTAGTAGTGGTTTAATAAAATATTTAAGAATACATTTTTGATAAATATTATTAATTTCATATTTTTTTTAAAAAAATACCTGGCTCTCCTTTTGTTTCGGGGGTGAGGAAAACAATGCCGCTCTCATCTTTTATTGCTGTAGCTTTAGAATCTTTTAAAGTCACCAAATTTCCACCGACTTTTCCTTCCTGAAAGCGAATACAAAGAGGAGCATATTAAACACAACAGATGTTTAACAACATAAAATTATTGATAGCTTATAAAAGTAACTGTTCTTTAAATCTGCAAGAAATTTGTGTTCAATTATCATTAAATATTGACTGACTGGTATCTCAAATATGCAACATGTCATTAATAATTATAATTGACATTAATTACTAAGTAATTATTCTTATATTCTGCTTTCAGTCACATTCAATTCGTAACACTTTAAACAAAATTGTACATCATTTCCTCTTTCTACTTATTGCTTGCACAATTTCGGCTGTATTTCATTTTTCATTTTTTCAAAGCAATGTCAACTCTTGTACTTACAGTGTGTATATGATATAATATTCTTGAGTCCTTCTATTTGTTCCAATAAGATAAAGAAAGCATTTTATTGCTCACATGAAAATTAATACAGTAATTTTACACAGTTCATCGTGATAAATTCACTCACAGATTTTATGCTATTATAATTTACACTAAAGGACTTATGTTTGTTATTACATAAATATAGCAAAACAAACATAAATAAGAAAAGCATATAAAATCTAAAAATGAATTGAATTTTAATAAAATCTTCTGAAATTTTTGGTAAATGAAAAATTAAATCAAATTATTACATTTTTGGGATACAAATTAAAGGTGCATGTTATAATTCTTTGGAAATGTTTGATGCTTTTCTTGGAATACAGAAAATTCTCTATTATCTGAATGTGGATTACCCATGACGTGAATTATTCAGGAAACATTCGATTTGAAAAAAATCCAGGGCTGGATGTTTGTTTCTGCTTTGAAATCATCAAGATCTTCGTCTTTAAAAGAATCATAGATGAAAAAAATGATCGGAGATTGATAAAAAATTTCTAGATTCTGAAGGCAGTGTTTGTGAAATATTATTCACAGTTTTGAATATCTTATAAATTGTATAATGGATGGGGGGACAAGCTGACAAAAGAAGCAATAAACTATTGGAAGATACTTATTTATCTGGATATAAAATATTGAATATAGCAATGAACCGTACAATCCATTATCCCAGCGTTTCTCAAACTGTGGGGAGCGCCCCCCCTCTTGTAGGGAGTGACGACTCTTCGAGGGGGGCGCGAGAATATTGAAAAATAAAAAAAAAAGATTATTTAAAAAAAATTATTAATTTACCGAAATTAAACAAACAAAATACATTCTGACATAATATATAAAAAATAAATTACACATTTACATTGATATATTATACTTATAAATGTATCAGTGCTACACAATGTATTTCATAATTAATTTAACAATACAAAGTAAAGAACAAGTTTAATAATTACCAGTGACCGCATAGGATTATCATATATAAAATTATATACAAAAATTAACACTTCACTTTATAATTAGTACGGTTTATAATTAATCCCTTAACTGCCGATTAAAAATTACGCAATTCGCTTCCAAATGCCAACCATTACCACGTAGATGAGCGGATGTGATGTAATGGGGGGGGGAGGAATAAAGAAGCAAAACTAATCTGAAATAAATAAATTCTTCGCAAACATTGTCAAAGTCCGTTTATTGCATTCCGAAAACTTCGGAATAGTTTTATGGATAGCAGGGCACAGAAAAGATCGTACTTCGGAAAGACGTACATATACGTCGGGGGAAATTAATGCTTTGACTGAGCGAGATGTTTATATACACCGGTGACACTTAAGAGGTTAAGATCGTATCATAGTCTTAGCGTCGAAATATAGCGTTATTGAATTCAATACATTGCTATTGTATGAGGGGTGGGGGCGAAGAAAATCATGATTGAATATTGGGTCGCGAATATTGAAACTTTGAGAAGCACTGCATTACCCTATCTGTGAAAAATGAACCAACTCTCCCGCAGGAGAGTCATTTCGAATTGAAGTGTAGGCAGGGACGTAGCTACCGCCGTATCAGCCGTATCAACGATACTATGCCCTGAAGCTACAGGGGCCCCAACACGTGTAACTACAGTCCCACTAACAGGGCACTCATATCAGAAAAGGGCCTCCTCAGAACTAGCTACGCTAGTGAGTGTAGGTTACAGTCCCTAATACAGCGTTTCTCAAACTGTGGGGCTCCCCACTTTGGGGGGCCTGATGACCCTGCAAGGGGGGCGCGAGCATATTGAAAAGTTGAAAACAAAAGATTATTTAAAAAAAATATTAATTTACTGAAAGTAAACAAACAAAATACATTCTGACGTAATAAAAAATAAAGTATACATTTCCACTGATATAATACACTCATAAATGTATCAGTATTGCACAATGTATTTTTGATAACTAACTATTTTGAATTAAGAGCAAGTTTAACAATTACCAGTGACTCCATGGGCTCGTCATATATAAAATTATATACAAAATTTAGCACGTATCTCGATAATTATTCCCTTAACTGCCGATTAAAAGTTACGCGATTCGCTCCTTAATGCGCGTGCATGTGGTGTATGAGAGGGGAGAAGGAATAAACAAATTCTCTGAAACAAGTTGTGACATCTCACGCGTCCTTTCTGTAACATAATCTCTGTGTTCTTTGACGGTCACGATTAATGGCAAATCTTTTCCAACCCAAATCCAAGAAGTGAAACGAAGGCTAGATGCAAATAAGATAATCTTTAAAAGGATAGAAGTTTTAGTGAGCAATGGCAATTTAGAGAAAGTTCAGTTCAGAGAAGATAGAAGTGTTGATAGACGGCTTACCTAGAATCAAGACACAATCCCGCCATTCAACCAAGGTTCATACCATTGTACGCCCAATTGGAGAAATATTTGAGGTGGATTGGACGTTGCGTATTCAACCAAAGTAGGAAGATTATATTCTGAACGCGAATATATTATTGAGATTGAGATTAGGCGGATATAATATAATTATATTGATAAGTGATCTAATTGCGCGATCTGTGTTAATTAAGACTACGTGTTTTGGTTTATTCTCACTTAATATAAGTTTGTTCGATATCTAAGTAATCTAAGTTAAATTCTTAATAAAAGTCATAATAAGAATTCTAAAATGTCTCATCATTTCATGAAAAGACGTGTGAGTCTGAGCTCCCAGATTTCTTCGAATTTCAACTAGTCTGAGAGAGCACGTAAGGTCCTTGGTAGCCCTTTTAAGGGCTTTTATGATCCAGGGGGTTGCCTCTAGTGGAAGGAATGTTTTATTCGATTGGATTTTTTGCACGATTTAAGGAAAAATAATGAGCGACTCGGAGACGGACTCGGTATCAGGAGCCTCTTTTAAATCAAGGTCCTCAATATCTTCATCCTCAGGAAGCATGATTTCAGATCCTCCCGTTTTGTCTGCTTGCCAAAAGAAAAAGCAAGGATTGGAAGCTATTAGCACTTTGGATAATACTATTGCTGATCAAAAAATCTGAAAAATTATTTCTGAGAAATCCTCGCAGCACCATCGAAAGAAAGATCGTAGGCATGACGAACCATTCGTGGATTCGAGTTGCAATTGCTCTCCATGTAGAGACACTGATGCGCATTAAATCTATCGATGCTAAAAGTCCTTACGCTGGATTGTAATGGAAGTTTGGAAAGGGCCATACCAGCTCCGTCACTTAAATGTGGTTCAAGAGTACGAGCTCTATTGCCAGTAGCTTTCGTGTAGCTTCAAAATACGACTTTATTTAAACAATCAATAAAGTAGTCACATAAATAAAAACCATTTCTGTATCTTTTTATATATCTACACACACAAGGTATCATTAGACAATTTTTTACGTTATTTTATAAATACGTAACTGAGGCTTTAACATAAAATAAAACGAAATTACTCCTGAAGTAAGAAAAATTAACTTATTTATTTTCAATCATCGTATTATCTTTAATTATATTACTTTGCGTTATAACATACAGCTATGATTTTTAAGAAGACTTATCTTAAAATATTCAATCAAAAGGTTAGAAATAAATACATTGTTAAAATAACTTATTAGTTTTTATAATATTAGGATGTATTTATTTGGATCAAATAAATAGTTTTCTTAATTATAGCATTTCTTCTATTTACGGAACATATTCTAGCCAAAATCGAAATTTAATAGAAAAATATATTTTAACAAATTTTTAAATCCAGAAAATTTGGAATACTGTGAAAAATCAATATTTTGTTTTACCCTCTAACATTTAGTCTTAAGATTAAAAGAAGGAGGACCTATTAATGAACGCTGTATTCAACTCAAAAGTAATAAAATATAAAAATATTATTTTTTACTTTGGTCCTCTCTTACAAAAATTTGTCATTTTAATTTATCCGACTACGTTCGAAACCGTGATTTTAAAAAGGCGCCTAAATGGATAATTTCCATGATATTTAGTGTCACTTGGATTAAAATACATGTATAAAATTATTTTAAGGATATATTTTGACAAAAAAAAAATTATTTGAATACAATATTTCGGCAAAAAATGAACTTAGAATAACCTTTTTTTCAAAATGTTCTCCTTTTGTGAAAAATGCTTCTATTATAATAATATTTCGCCTGCATATAGCGCAGACCTCTGTACAGAGGCTCAACTATGATTTTTGAAAAATTCACATTATTTTCAGAGTTACAACCCATTGAAATAATTATTGGCGTTTTTTTCTTAAAATTTCTCCCCTCTGTTGTCGTAATACATGGATAAACCCACTTCTAAGCTATATATTTCAAAAATTCTAGTTGAGCCTCTGTACAGAGGTCAGAGCTATATACAGGCGAAATATTTTTATATAATAGAAGCATTTTTCACAAAAGAAGAATATTTTGAAAACTGCTCATTCTATGTTCCTTTTTTGTCTCAAAACATTGTACTTAAATAATTTTTTTATTATAATACTATTCTCTTAAGACAATTTTATATACATTTTCCGATCTAAGTGACACTAAACATCATAAATATTATCCATTTATACGCTTTTGCAAAATCACGGTTCCGAACGTAGTCGGATACCTTAAAAATGATACTGCAAACACACATATTAGCTTCCCCTTGCTTATAAGCACATTTGCATTCGAAAATATTACACTTTTCAGCTACGTGATGATTATCTTTATTCTAAAAATACATCTGCTAAGAGAAAGTAAAAAATACAATTTTCCAACCTGCATGTAAATTAAAGTTCTAATTAGAGGTATGGAGGTCATGCATAAATTACAAAACGTGTTTATTTGAATAAAATATTGTCATCACGGATGCTTTATTCAAGCATTAAATTAAGTTGACAATCGCACAATTATTCTAAACATAAAAACCATGTACAAAATAAAACTAAAATTAAAAGCATCGAATTGAAGTGCAACAATAAAACTCTCACCACTTTCAAAGGAAGGACAAATCTGGTAAAAATAGCCTGGCACGCTCCGTCTAATTTCCCCGCTCTAACGCATTTTAAGAAGTACTTGTCCATGACATCTGGATTGGGAAAAGCATGCACATCCACTATGATGTGACCGTCTTCTTCGTATGCATTGACATGGTGAAAAAAGAAGAAAGGTTTTTTTGCTTGGTACTTGATCTTGAGTTCTTCACCCGTGTTGCGATCAATCACATGAAATTTCGTCTGAAAATAAAGTAACTTATTATAAAAAAAAAAATAAAATATTGATAAACGTAAGCCACGTTCCTGATATTGTACATGTTAAGAAAAGAATTATAAAGTTACAAAAGCAAGGTATTAAATGCTTCAAATATACCGTATTTATTCGAATCTAAACCGTACTATTTTCCCAGTATTAATGCTACTGAAAATCGGGTGCGACTTAGAATCGAAGGCAAAAGATTTGTTGGATGTTTCACCCCTTTCAAAAGGAAAAAGGTAGCCGTCCATTCTGATCACTTTCAACAATTACTTATCCCATTCCGCAGTTTATCTCCTGTATTCAATCTATCGTTAACATCGCTGTCTGCTCGTATTTAGTAAATATTTTGTATACGCTTTCTTTTAATCATCTAAACATCAAAGATATCTGTAATAGCTTTAAGACGATTTCACTATGACTCAAGCATGAAAAGAGAGGCAATTTTATATACAGAAAAAGTGGAAACAGCGGTGGCTACTGAAAATTTGACACGGATGAAGCAAATATATGTCGATGGCGTAAGCAAAATGATATAATTTTTGCTTCTAAATGCTCAAGGGTCCTTAATTATTCGTTTACATTCTTCCATAATACAAAATGTTTTACAAAATGTTGCATAATAAATGCATTGGATGGCAAGGAAGACGACATTGGGTGGGAAATGGCGACGCCAGCACCGAATCCGAAAGTCAGCTGGGGCAATGGGACTGACGAATCATTTTCGAATTCACATGATACTGACGGTTAGAGTAATTATAGGTTCATGTATGTGTTTGAAAGATTTTAATACTGGTGAAATAAAGTTATTATTAGCTTCTTATAATTTTCCATTAAAATTATTTTTTAAATTTCTAAAGTATTGAATATCGATGAAACTCTTTTATAAATTATTCTTTTTTTTTTTCTCATAAACGTGTAAAGAATTGGGTGTGTGGCTTAGAATCGTTGAAAACATTTTTTACAAAAGCATTTTGAGAATTTTGGGGTGCTGCTTATAGAATTGATGGTGACTTAGATTCGAGTGAATATGGTATATCCAGGGGCGTAGCTACCACCGTATCAATGATACGGGGCCCCAATAAGCGAAATTACTGTCCCACTAACAGGACTCCCATATCTAAAAAAGGGCCCCGAAGGAATTTGATACAGGACCCCCTCACAGCTAGCTACGCTAGTGGGTATATCACCGATATTCATTTGACAAGCTGTATAATCCCTTTACGAGAATTTACGAAATCCATTTTTTAAAGTAAGTCGTGAATAAATATACGAAAATTATGGTCAACACTTTTATTGCAATTAATTCCTTACATTTAATAAGTTGATTTTTCTATATAGTTACTTTAAGTTAAATACTTTTTATGGCGTTACAAAAAGTTTTCTAAGTCTCTGTTATGTAATTAAACTGTCCTTGATGGCAACGACTGTGCAACTGTTGTTTCGACTTCTTCAATATCAGAACACTGATCGGTGAAAAACATCTTTAGGTAGAGGGACAGGTGTTAGGCGCAAGGACTGGTAGTTCAGTGTAAAAGGGTCACCCTACTTATACGTTTCCTCATGGGCATTGTTCTGCTTGTCCTTGAGCCATCACATCCAAATACACTCCTGACATTGAGGCGTACCCCTCACTTATATAACGGTAAATATCCATAACACATTCTTTGCAATTAAAAACCGAATAACAGACCTATTTTACAATTGGCGGCAGCTCAAGAATCTTAAATATTTATAATACACGCGATACTGATTGTATAAACTTCCGCTAAGATTTTTAAATTGATTTGATTTTGCACGACATGTCGGCAGCCGATACATAAGCGCATTTCTGCTTGGGCACGAAGTTTGTATATCTTCAGTAAACCAGACTTAACTTTAAAAAAGAAAACCTTCATGTTAATTTTTAAAAAATTCAGCAAATATAAGGGGCATTCAAATGAAACCCAGTCAATAGTGGAAAGTAACGGTAAAGATTTTATTAACTCAAAAATGTAGTTATACACATTACACATACTCAAAAATAGTAGCCAAAAATGTTGGCACATTTATCATGCAGGAAAATAACGCTATTGGACAACATGCCTGGGCATTTAGACTTGATCGATCGTGTAAGGTTGTGTAAAGTGGCTTGATAACGCTGGACATTGATAGTGGTTATCCGTTCCAGAAACTCGATAAGCAGTGGGCCCTTGTGGTAAAAAGGACATCATGACCTTACCAGAACAGATTTCTTTGGAGGTGGTAAAGTCACACGTTCCCCTGCTTGCTCTGCCGCTTGCTTTCGGGTTCAAAATGGTGATCTCATGTTTCGTCACCAGTGACAATTTGCGACAGAAAGCCGTATTCCTCCTCATTATAACGTTGCAAATGACACGAAGACAGCGACATTCAAGTATCACTCTAGGCATGGCGATCTGAGATTGATTAATCGAAAAATAGATTTCTCGGGCCAAAAAAAATCGATTTTTTAAATCGATATGTAGCACTGAATCGATATTTTATCCTAGAAAATCAACAGTCGATTTTTTTTGTTTTGGTAAAAACCATAAAATTATTTACAATTAGTTGAATGCACCGGAATGTCAGGGCTTAAACGAAGAATTTAAACACTATTTATCGCAGGCACTTGTGCACCTGAAGTATGATCCTGTAATTTATTGCAAGAATAGAAAAACTCTATCATCACGTTCACTCGATAGCCATAATGTATATGGCTATCGTGGGATCACCGGTTCCTTGTGAGTGCCTGTTTTCGATTGCCGGCAACATCGCAAGTCATGAGCGGAACCGCTTGGATCCCAGTAGACTTGACAGACTGTTGTTTTTAAAAAGTTTAGGTATTAAGCATTGGGAACTATATAAGCTATATTATGTATTTCCTAAACACTTTTTAATGTAACAAATACATTTAGAAAATAAACGTCTTCTTTTATACCTGATACTTTGATATGGTAATAAAATTAATTGTAATTGTCGAATTCCCTGAACTAAAAAATTCCCCGATTTACTGAAAAGAGATGGTTTAAAATAGTATCTTTCTCTTGTTTTTCATAAAATGGATTTATATTTGCGTTGTAAATGCAAACTTAAAAAAAATCGATTTTTTAGACCTTGATTTTTTTATGAATAGATTCATAGGGTTACGATTCGAATCGATTTACAAATCGATCTTTTTATGAAAGAATCGTTATCCCTATATCACTCCTTGTTGTTCCTTCTTAATCGCTTGCATGTTCAGTAGATTACGATATCTTGTGTGACCACCTTATCTTCGGCGCGAAGCCACAAAGTCGCAATGAAACGTCAAATGTTGCGAGTGTGTCAGTATTTGTACCGATAGATAGTGATGCCATATACGCGCAGTTACGTGGTGCCACCTTACGTGTAATGCAAAGTTAGACGCACTGACTGGATTTCATTTGAATGAACCTAATATATATTACTAAGTATAAATTTATTGAAAGGTCCTTAGCATAGACTCTTTTTCACGGTTTTTTAACAGAATGTAAATTAACAATCTGTATCACTGAGAATAGTTAGTTTGTTATTTGTTAATGCGATTGTGTTATAGTGAAGTCTGTATACTAATAATTACTGAATAAAATTAGGTTAATATATGAAGACTGGTATCCAATAGCATTATACACATATTTAGATGATGTTTATTAAACTTTGATTGGTACAATATGCGCGGAATTCTGTTGATGTTATATTTGGTTGAAACTAGTATATTGTATATTAGAAATATTCTATTTTGTTATTTGTGCAAGGATTTTTTACCGTAGGATTGTTGAAATAATTTTAAAAATTTAAAGGGAAAAAGAGAATATAAATAAATATATATATCTGTGTGTGTATTATGAAAATAACTTTTTATGTTCTTAATTTTTAATGTAAAATGAGACGTGTTTTTCATGATGAAGATGATGCGATAACTAATCCCTTTTTATTTTTCTATACATTGCTTTTGCTGTTGACTTAATACCGCTTTTGTCTAATAGCACAGGACCAATTCAAGTCCTTGAAAACACCATAGTTCATTACGTTTCAAGCCGTTGGGGAATCAAATAAAACTGCGCCTCTCACGAAGCTATATAATCTCTTAAGCCCTGTTTCTTTTTCAGTTCTAAAATATACTTTAGAAGAAATACCTTAGTTAAAAGCACAGCATTTAACAAAATTTATGAAAGTTTCCGCGTTATTTTAGCAGTACATTTCAGAAAATATTTTGTTTGTTCTTGTAAAGAAGTAAGTTGGCCCTTAAGCTACATGAAGCTATTACTGGCGCGAGCCACGTGAATCGTAATCCGATGACAAGAATAAGAAAATTGTATTAAGTAATAAGAGATATTTAATGAATGTAACATGTTAGAAAATCTGTATAAAATTGTTTGTATATTAAATTCTATGTAAAATTTTAAAATAGTGCTTAGCAAATTAATTAGTATTGAAATAAAAAATGTATCATCGCACATTAAATAACTTTTGGAGAAAGAGCACAGTCTTCCTTTCAACCTTCGTTCTTTTTTATTTATTTTTCCTTTTGTAGGTTTGAACTAACCTACTGTAAATTAGTTTAAAAATTGCCTCACGTTCATATTATGTTACTTTTTGACATGAATTCTTTGAATTGTTGCCTGCAAATGAAAATAAGACAGTAGAAACATTTAGTTTACCTTCAAGCTTGGCGTCCATTCCAGACTGTCCCTGACACAATATCCTTTAATACCAGAAGTTGCCATCTTGACGGTGTTGACGAGCAGAGGTTGCTCCAAGAATACAACATAATGCTCGGTTAAGCCAAAACTGTGGTAGTAGCTGTAAGTTGTTTTATGGCTAGAACTCAGTGAAGTTAGAATTGAGGCTCGCTCGAATCCTTTTGGTTCTGAAAGAAATGTAAGAAAAACAGATGAAGAAAATTATCTTCCTAGTCACGTTAAATATTAACTTAATTATTTATAGTTATTTAGCATGACATTCTACGTGATATATCCCTTTAAGACCCAAGCCGCACGGTCGTGCGGGTTAGACATTCTTATACATTTTTGCTTCTGGAATAGTCATATGTAAGAAAAAATCCCGAATCCAACGATTGAGCGTGTTTGTAGAAGGTGTAAAGTATCATTTTTTATCAACAGACGGTGGTTGTAGTCCATGTTTTACTTTGAGCTGGCAATCCTAACTTGGTTTTCAAATACAACGAAAACACGTCTTCTTTTTATCTGTCGTAAAAAAGTAATAACCAATATATTTCTAATTGCTTGGATAGAAATTTTTGTATTAATGTTTAAATAATTGTAAAATAGAAAAAATATTAAGTATACTCTATTAATGTGGCTTCTAGGGCGCTGAATTTCGTTACCCGCACGATCGCGCGGGTTGGGCGTTACTTGAGTCACTGCAGCTGTAAAGATAAGTACTTTCCATGCGAATTTTCTTTTTTGTTTCAATAATTTTGATGAAAGCCTACATAAAAATGAAATATATATAGTTACATATTTAAAACCAAATTTTCTTGGGGATCGCCATGGATGAGTCTCTTTTTTTCTTTCTCTCTCTCTCCCTTTTTTGCAATTAATTTTCTTTTCCATACATTTGTTCAGGAGTATGGCATTTTTATCCTCTCCACAGATATCTGCATCCATATCTCCCCCTCCCCCCCATAAAAAATCGGAGTTTTTCGATGGTAGTTAGTATGGTGTGGTTTAAATAAATATACACATGGGTGACAAATAATACGAACACCTATGAAAGAGGAGAAATGCTTTATTAATAGGGAGTTGGACCCCCCTTTGACTGAATTACAGACTGTATGCGACGTGGGATGGACGCATAGAGGTCATGAACAACTTTTAATGGAATATGAAGCCATTCTTCGTGGAGAGCGGTCTCTAATGCCAAAATCGTAGATGGTGGGGGAATCCAGCACGGAGTTTTGACTCCAAATATCCCCACAAATATTCAATAATATTTAAATCAGGTGACTGAGGGGCCAAGAAAGATGACCTACGTCCCTCATGCTCTGCAAACCATTCTTGCACGATTTTAGCTCTGTGGATAGGAGCGTTGTCGTCTTGATAAAATGGGCATTCTCCGGGAAATAAAGTCTGGACAAATGGATGCACCGGATCCCCCAGGATATCGACATAGTGGGCAGCTTGAACCTTGCCATGCAGAGTAACAAGTGGCCCAAGACCACGCCAAGATATCGCCCCCATACCATAAGAGACCCACCTCCATGCTTCACAGTCGGCATGATGCATTCAGGAGCAAATGCTTTTGGGTGTTCTCCACACATAAACTCGTCCGGTGGTCTGGAATAGGGAGACCGGTCATTCATCCGACCAGATGACTTTATGCCACTGTTGTGGGGTCCACTGTCTGTGTGTTCTACACCACTGGCGTCGCTGTAAAGCATGACGTGCTGTTACCAAAGGTTTACGAATTGCAACTCTTCCATACAAGTTCGAAGCATGCAGTTCCCTTTGGACGGTTCTGCTGAAATAGGTTACGAAGATGACTATTCACCTCAGACGGTATTTGGGATAGCGATTGCTTGCGCTTTCGGGCCACTATGCGGGGTAAGACTCTTTTATCCCTCTCGGTAGCTTTTTTCCGTCCACTGTTGTGCTTGCCAGACGCCACATTCCCGCATTTCTTGTATGCTGTCATAACGGCAGATACAGTACTTTTGCACGCCCCAAATAATTAGCTGTTTCCGTCACCGAGCAACCAGCGCACCTCATTCCAACAATCATACCTTTTCGAACCTGACAGGTCAGTCATTATTGCGTTTTTCAGAAATTACAATAGACGCGTGCAACACCTATTGCAGCTGTTGAGCGACTGATACATTACCTTTCGAATCCGCTAGGCGGCGGACTGCAACGCAAAATGACATGCGCGCTGTGCGTCTTTGAAATGGGCCATGCCATTTTCGCGGTGTTCGTATTATTTTGTCACCCATCTGTATATATATATTTAAATAATATAAAATTTTCTGATACATTTTACTATTTTTCACGCAATACTGTGTTAACTTTTAACCAAAAACTTTTTCATGTGTCTAAAAGGAGAAGAATTTTTACAGAAGAGATTTTTCAATTGATGAATAAATCAGATTGAACTTAGTGATCTCTCGGATGATGACAATGCTGCGAACAAAGCATATGAATCGCGTATACTGGAAGGAGAATCAAGTTCAGATGAGAGCGATGAAGAAACACATGGGGATATTTGAAATAAAAAGACAATTTTGGATCATTCTTTAACATATAAAAGTCTCTTGAACACATTCATTACATTGTTTTAACTGTTGCAAATTCTTGGTTTCTGATCAAACAAGATGAATATCAAATAAAATTCCTCTAAAATCAAAATGGATCGCTTAAAATTTAAGTTAGAGATAGTTGAAGCGTTATCAGCCTCGCCACCTACTAACAAAAGTATTTTAACTGATGATGAAAGTAACAGTGTTGTAATTCCACTCGCAAAAAGATCGAAGCGTTATAATCCACCTGCTATACATGTCATGACTTTTATCCTGACCATTCTAGGATAAAAGGCTTGACACGTATCTAATTTTCAAAGTACATTTCCTGCATAAGATTCAATGTTTTCATCTTCAATATCTTTTATTTTCATATTTTGTTTGGTTTAACTGCGCTATAACAAAAACGAGAGCTATATTTTAAGTGGTTTTCAGTCGGAAAAGATAACAGTTGAGCTGGAATATTCGCATTTTATGATTACTCTTAGAATTCTATAGATTTAATTGGTTTTGAAATAAAATTTGAGTCTTAATTAAAATATCGATAACTCAAGGAATATCATTCCGCATAAATATATCGATATCGAGTAAAGCGCCACATTTCTTACTTTTGCAGTGTAAACGCAAAGAAATTGTTTCCAGCTATTTGGAACGTTGGAATATTAAAAGAAAGTTATATTTACGTTTCCATGCTGATGGAGGGACAATAAGCATTATAACATCAATGTTCATTATTTTGAATAAAAAGTTTAGTCTTGTTACGGGGTATTTTGTCTTTACTATTTTCAGAGCTTCGTAATTGACAGATTTCGCATGGTCTGTACAATATTTAAATATTTTTTTATACAAGGGTTGGGTCAAAAGTCATGGCAACTATTTTTTTTCTTGAAAAAATACCAGTCCGGTTGGAAAATGTGACATATACAGACGGAAGGACATGGTGTTTACTATATGTGTGAACACACACACAATGAATAACACTGAAATATCGTAATACACTAATTTATTACGGTAGTATATATATATATACAGGACAATATGGCCCTCACGGTGCAAAAGAATGACAACACAGTACACATTAAGTTGACATGACACACCTGGGCCTAAAGACCCTCATTGTAGTCCCCTGATACTATCCCCACACGCTGCCAACGATGTGGGAGGCACTGAATACTCACCAGCCTTAGCATTTGTCGTACCATTTGTGAATCGGATCGCCTGTTGGTGCACAGCATTAGCAATGCCCTCTCGTGTTGAGAACCACCTTCCACATATCGGTTCCTTAATCTTGGGAATGAGATCAAAATCACAGGGTCAGATTAAATTCACTGTGACATTCCATCGCATTTCTCCCTCGGAGAACGGTTATTGAGATGTAAGCGGGCTGCTCAAAACGGGTTACTTCCATCTCACACGACACTCACCTACTGACTGATTTCATAGTCCTCGTTGCGCTACTATCAGCTATCACAGAACCATTTATTGTTCTGCATACGCACTATGGCTGCAGAAGTTCCACACGACACATAAACGTTTGTGATCCGGTTACATATCCACAAGAAAAAAAAATAGTTGCCATGACTTATGCCCCAACCCAAGTATATTAAGGGATATCTTTGGCTAACAGAATGAATACTCCGAACTTTCATTGTGCTTCTCCTTATTCACATATTGTTCCCGTACATAGATTCATGAGTAATCATAGATTCATGAGTATCATCTTTTCACCCTGTATTTTATCTTTGAGAAAAATTAAATCATCGATAACCATATTAATTTAATTTTAACTCTTCTTTAACTATCTCCACAGTTTCACAGTTTATTTGGTCTATCTGCAGCTTGCAAGCTTCCGACTCTCATTCTCTTCCGGTACTTATCACTTTCGCACCCACTTCGTAACTCTTGCTGGTTTCGTCTATTTCTAGTTTAGGAAGTTGTTCATGTGCTATATCTGTTGTATTTTTTCAATTCCTACTATTATTTCACCCTCTCTCTATATTTATTTATTTATCTTGGTGAAATTTTCAATCATTAATAAATTACATTTTAAAGCACTCAATTTTGAGCTGAAATATTATATACATGATTATTTTGGATGACAATTCAGTAATTTAATTATAATTAATAAAATTAATTGATTAAAACTAATTATTTAAAGAATACAAATAGTTGGTAAGTAATGCTGGCATCATTTTTAAGTAATTTAGCGACCCTTTTTATGACTTAGACAAAACTTGAAAATGTTTTTTTCTCAATGTTTTAAAGCATTCAGTTGAACTGAAATTTTATAAACACGATTGTTTTGGAAATTAGTACGGTACTTTAATGATAATTAATAAAAAATTGATTACCACTTAATGTTGTGATTCTGTCTTATGAATATACATATTTATATCAGTTGTAACTATTTAATAAAAAATAGCGAAAATAAAAAAACATTTTGTTGATCTAAATAGAAATAGACTTAATTTTTTTTTATATTACTTCTTTTTCATCACATGGCTCATTGGAGTAATTTGAAAACTGTACATCTACTGTGGTTTATCTATTTCTATACTTTCTTGCTATCGAACTTCTACGGACATCAGTAATTTGTAAATGTTGCGTGGAATTGTACAGGGTACACATAATGTGTCAATAATAACGGTAATACTCTGTAGTATCGTAAATTTTTCTCTTCAGCTATCTATTTTTATGCAAATTCTAAATGTATTTGCCTGTGCAGTTTCACCAAAAGCGGAAATTCGCTTAATATCATTCTGACTTTCATTTTTGATATTTGGAACATAATTAGAATTTTTAAAATCAGAATCTAATTCCTGGAATAAATCAGAGCTTCTATTTCTGTGTTTTGTACACACAATTTTACATATTTTAATTCTTGAACTAGGATTCATTCCATCTGTAAATGACATTGATTCTACCTTTGCTACTGATTCAACACTTTGTTTTATTTTTTCTGCTGTATCCGTTTCTCCCTTTTTGACGTGTGTTTTTTTTCAATTCTCTAGTTTTTCCAACAATAACGAACAGTATGGTTTGTTCTATTACAAATGTAAAATTACTTAGCTACAGTTTTACTTTGAAATTATTTCTCATGAGAGAATTTATTTCAAAGAAATATATTTTGATATTATTGATTCCTTTTTCAGAATGATTTTATATAAAATTAAAAGATTTATCTAAAATTGCAGAATAGGATTTTCCTTTTGATGTAAAGATTATATCACCTTATTTCACTTATTCCACAGGTTTAAGCCAAATGATACCCTAGAGAGATCTTCAAATCTGTAACCTTTTGAATTTACAATATTATTTTCATGAAATACTTGTGTTTCATTAGAGTATCGTCTTACTTTTAGAAAATTTTGTAAGCTAATTTGGATCTATGTTTCATGTTCTCTTAAAGTATCCGTCTACGTTCGGAACCGTGATTTTGCAAAAGTGTGCAAATGGATAATATTTATGATATTTAGTGTCACTTAGATTAGAAAATGTATATAAAATTGTTTTAAAAATAATATTACAATAAAAAAATTATTTAAATACGATATTTTGACAAAAAATGAACACAGAATGACCCATTTTCAAAATATTTTCCTTTTGTGAAAAATGCTTCTATTATAATAATATTTCGCCTGTGTATAGCTCAGACCTCTGTACAGAGGCTCAACTAGAATTTCTGAAATATATAACTTAGAAGTGGGTTTATCCATGTTTTACGACAACAGAGGGGAGAAATTTTCAGAAAAAAACGCCGATAAGTATTTCAATGGATTATAACTCTGAAAATAATGTGAATTTTTCAAAAATCATCTTTGAGCCTCTGTACAGAGGTATGAGCTATATACAGGCAAAATATTATTATAATAGAAGCCTTTGTCACAAAAGGAAAACATTTTGAAAAAAGGTTATTCTAAGTTAATTTTTTGCCAAAATATTGTATTTAAATAATTTTTTTGTCAAAATGTCCTTAAAACAATTTTATACATGTATTCTAATCTAAGTGACATTAAATATCATGAGAATTATCCATTTATGCGTTTTATTAAAATCACGGTTCCGAACGTAGTCGGATTCCTAAAAACAATGTTTTAAATTTTTTCACAATCTTTCATTTAACTTTTCTTGATATAAATCAATATGTTAGCTGTTTTCTCTCCTAATAAGCAATAGAATTTCAGATCTTAGTTTGATGGGTACCTTCTTAGCGTGTTCTGTGTGTGATGAATCGAAAAATAAATTCTATGGTTCCGGTTTCGTTGATAAAGCGATCGTCAATGTAGGAACACTCTTGACTAAGTTTTTAAAAGAATTTACATGACTGGTTAGATTATTGCTTAATTTTATTTTCAAAGAGGCTCAAGTAAATTGTCGGGCTGCCGGGAATACATTACAACCAAATATCCATGAAAGAAACTTATTTGGTGGTTCTAGTGAATATGTATCAGAAAGTACATTTCCTTGGATGTCCTCACTTATCCTTCATTTCATCCCCACAGTCCTCTTTAATACTCAATTACATAAAAATAACATTTTTCATTCAATTATTCGTCTTAACACTGCTGCAGTGGATGACACCTTCATCCTACAAGATAGGGTAGTCCGCATATACCTCGACTGGTGAATACTTATTTTCGGAAAAATATTGGTCCAGGTGTGAGTTGAACAGTAAGTTTTCTGGATTTGAAAACGAGTGTTCATGTTTGGGATGCCTAATGAGCCGTATTATAGTATTTAACTCTTCTCTACAGGGTGGGGTGGGAACTTATTTTGAACATGTTCCAATGATGTTCGTAGGGAGGGAGTGGTTAGAGGCTCGGTGGAAGGGGTGGAGCGAGATATATGTGTTCCTGCCCGTCTCAGTCTCAAATATGTTGTGGTCGAGGCAGCAGCTTGCTTTTGCCGTGGAGGCGTATTTCTCTAACTGTCAGTCGGTGATTGCAGTGCAACGTGCCTTTCGGCGTGAATTCGATATTCCTCCACAGGGTCATGTTTCTGTTTGGAAATGTGTTTTAATGGGAAATGATACCTTCAGAGAAACAGGGAATGTCTCCAAAGAAAGGAAAGGACCTCCGAAGACCGTTAGAACACCTGAAAATGTGGAACGAGTTGGACCGGTATGGGACAATGATCCAAAAATTCTCCTTTCCCACTCTCTGAGAAAAGGATCTTGACAACGTGTGGATACAAGATGAGGCCACAGCCCACACTTTCGGAGTTTCCATTGGTATTTAAAGCTTTCCCCGAACGAGTGATCTCCCTACGAGGGGATGTAAACTGCCTCGACGGAATCACCTGATCTATCCCCTCTTTATTACTTTCTGTGGGCTTATCTCAAGTCCCTGTTTTACAAAGATCTCTCCAAGACCCTGGAAAACCTAAGGAACCACATCTGAGCCAAAATCGACAATATCCCCGGCCGATATGCTTGAAAAGGTGACACAAAGTTTTCAAAATCGACTGTATCAGTGTATTGATAATAAAGGGAGACATTTAACAGACATTGTGTTTAAAACTGTGTAAATTCAAATTTCCAATATTGTGTGGCAGGCGGAAAATAACAATAAAGTCAAATGAAACATGTACTGTGTGGTTTATTGCACCTTCAAAACAGGAAGTTCCCACATCCCAATCTACACAATCCAGCAGAATCCTTGAGTTTATTTGGCTAATCAATGAGCTTTCCTTCCAAATCAAGATAATTTCAAAATCAAGTTTTTGCTTAAAAACATTTTGATTTTGGATAAGGGGAACATCGCTATAATACTTAAAAAATGCATAACCGATATAGTTGATGTATACTTAAAGTTGAACTTAAATATTATATTTTCTGTATGTTTTCATCCTGATGTTTTTCAAGTGTCAACACAAAATAACTCACCTTTTTTTAACTAATTTGTGAACCATTGTTTTTTTATTGCCACATTTCATTAAATTCTAAAATATAGAGATTTCACAATCACAGTTTTTCTGATTTGTCCTTAATTTTCGGAAACCATGATTAAAAACAAAGGTACTTGACCAACAAATGTGCTAAAAATGTTTCATTTTTATATTAGACAATTACTTCAATTTACTTAAAAAACTGTAGGCTCAATTTCATGAACTTTTCAGGCCTTAGCATAGCGTTGCATGAAATTGTTTTATAATTTTACAGTTGATTTCCACCGTAACCTTGGTTGTAATATTTGTATATAATAAGATGTGTATTCTTACTTCCTGGAGTTGGAGGAGGCATCTTTATGATGTGATAGCGCAGTCCGGTCATGAAACTGGCACAGAGATTGTAGACAGATCCATCAGGACATATGTGAGGATGAGAACTGGACAAGTTGACAGACACTATGTCCCTTAAGTCGACCTAATTCAAACAGAAAATTGTAATTTACACATTTATCACCTACTGAAATTGTATTCATTTGTCCCAAACCTATCTAATTGTAAAAGCACTAAAGATTGTAAACGTTACATCACCAGAAAAAAAAAGAAATGAATAACAAGCTTATTTCCTGAAAATTATTTTATTACTAATTTCTTAAGGAAATTGATTTTTAGGAGATACTCTAGATTAATATACAAATTTAATTTATTTTTGGAAAAATCTAATTTTAACGTAATTTATTACACTGCTATAATTGTATTGGATATTACGTGACAAGAAAAAATTAAGCTTGCCAAAGAAAATGAATACAATTTAGATGAAAAATTATTGAATAAAAATATAAAAGGAGTATTTTATTCAAAGTAATCAATTGTAATAAATATGAAAAATAAAGATATACAGTGCGTTCTTAGAAACGAAGAGAAAACTCAAATGAAAACAGGGACTAGTATTCGTTAACGATGTGTTGTTTATATTTTATTGTAATGAAAGATTACTGTACTTTATATACCGTAAATATAATTTACTGTACAGTTTTTCATTCCCAGTATTGAAAAAAGGGGAAATTTGGAGAACTGTAAGATGAAAATAATGAATTTCACTAAGTACTGCTCCTTTATACTGATTCTATTTGAAATTTTTTTAAACCTTCTACATAAATTTTAACTAAACTTATTATAAAAAGAAATATGTAGATAGAGTTTTTATAGCTTTGAAATTTATAGCTTAAAAACTGAAAATTATGAAGAAACTTTTCCCATTATAATTACTTAATTTCAGAGTATTTCGAAAATCATTAAACCAGTGTTTCTCAAAGTGTGGGGCGCGCCCCCCTGGGGGCGCGAGAACACTACAAGGGGGGCGCGAGCATATCGAAAATAAAAGATTTTAAAAAAATTAATTTACTGTAATGAAGTAAGAAAATACTTTCTGACATAACAAAAAATACACATTTACACTGATAAAATTTATTAGTATTACTTCCTCAAACATAAAAGCTTTCATTTCGATACATTCATTAGCTATCTGACCCTATAACTAAATAATAAACATAACATTTTGTTTGATTTGTTGTAATCCCACGCTGAGAAATTTTTTTTACTGAGTTTTCTTTTTCAACCTAAAAACTATTTCACAGAAAAGACAAAACCCAGACCCAGAGAAATATTCTAGGAAGATAAAAAATTCATCTGTTTGACCTTCGAACTCACTGTTATGGTTAAATCGTTCCGTTTTTATGCCTTTATTTTTCACTTAGGGAAGTTGTAAATAATGCGCGTATATGAAAGAGTTATATGACATTTCGAAAAGAACAGAAAGCACATTGAAAGATTATTTGGCCAATATTTATTTTTTATGAGTATTCTGAAACATATAAAGCATGATGAAAAACGTTTTATATAATTCCTTTTTGGAACTAACATTCATAGTTTTACACTGATTACATATTTAACTCGGGAGTGGTCGCGCGGGGTACAGAGTTAAACTACAAAAATTTGAACAAAATATGACAGTTTTGCTTGCAGATATCCTTCCTGTAACGTTCGAGAAAAGTTTCTGTGATTTGTGTCCTTTATTAAGGTCGCGTACCTTAGAAATATTTTAATTCGGTTCTATTGGAATTTTTCTCAAATAATCTATGAACAAAGGAAGAAAGTAGATAAGTATACTTTTTCTTATTTAAATTATTCACTGGAATTGTGATTTTTATTGTGTACAATAAAAATAATTGAAATAAAACCTGGTGACTCGCACCCGCGTGACTATTACCATTAGTATCCAGTGCGCGTCTGCTCCTGGATTAAGACATTTTGAAGTCTTCTCGTTTTAAATATTAAAAATAACACAATTATTCTTTATCGGAATTTTTCATTCTTTTTCATTATTTAACATTTATAATAAATGCTAATTTGTGAGGATTACAAGTACAGTTCGTTTGAATCTATTTATAATATGAGCATTTATTTAAAAAAATCATTTTACATTTTTGTATTCATTGCCGTTCTCTTGGTTTTACTCTCCTTACAACTCAGCAAATGCCGACTGGGTGGCGTAGTTGGTTTGTCGCTGGCCATCTGCACCACACACAGAGGTTGCGGGTTCGACCCCAGCCCATCGCAGAAAATCAACAGCAGTCATGAACGGCCATGTCGTATGATTATTCGGCATGTAAAAAATCCCTTGAAGTGCCCATTCGGCTTGGCTACCAAAATTCTTTAAAAAAATTCTTAAGTTCAATTTTGCATCGTCAGAGCTCAGGTGCCTCCCTCTGAGGAGGAAACCGGGCATCAAAATTACTTGCGGCAATTGATATCGCCTATTATACGGTGCCACACACTAAAAAGTGATACCAGCTCCTGGGAAATATGCTAGACCTGCAAAGGTAAAAAAATACCAACATTTGCAATTACACGTTTTGCGCAGACATCGGATAGTTTGCTCATACTCACGCAGACGTTCGCGAGAATGCTAATTGTGACGGATATGATAGGGAGTAACATAGACTAGACTATTTTTCTAATGACATTTAAACTTTTAGAAATGGATGATGGAAGAAATAAATCTTTAAATAAGTATCATTTTGCAATCTGTTCCAATTTAAAAATTATAGACACGAAAAATAACATGATAATTATCCTATTACTTAAAAGTAATTTGTTTAAAATATATATTACTTAAAAGTATAATTTGATTAAAATATATATTACTTAAAAATAACAAATACAAAATTTAATACTTTCTTGTGAATTTGTACGGTTTATAATTAAGATCGTATGGTAGCTTTAGCGACAAAGCGCATTATTATTGTATAAGGGGGGCGCGATAAGAATTATGATTGAAAATAGGGCCGCCAGTAGTGAAAGTTTGAGAAGCACTGCATTAAACTATAAAAAAAATGCATGCTTACCTTTTTGATGCATTTAAGACTTTTCGGGTCTATTTTCCATACGTGACACGTTTCGGAAGAAGCATACAACTCATCATCAATAAAGTAGACATTGCCCATGACGTTATCAGACAATTCCAAAGGCACCACATGAGAAAAAAACCTTAATTAGAGAAACAAAAGGGAGATTATGCAAATGATTATTGTTTTAAAATCTCTTGAATGACATTTGGAATCTCATACCAAACCCTTACAAATCAAATTCAATCTCGCAATACACACACACATATTTCTTACAAAGCAAAAATGTTCCAATTAACAGGTTTGCCTTTTTTCGATATAAGTAAGCTTCTATAGGTAAATATAGTTCTTGCAACATATATGTGCTGCACTAGCATGGATAGGGCTTGTCTTGAATTCATAAATATTCTTGCATAGATATTCCTTTCACACACACACACACACAACTTTGCAATAATATAATTAGTTCTTATAACTTCATAGAAAAGAGTGATTGCATACAGATAATTCAAATCAGGAAAAAGTAACAATAAACGGTACGAAATATGTACTAAGATGATTACTGAAGAAATAATTTGCGTTTCGTAATTTCCATTAAATGCATCAGGGATGTTTTTTTTTATTTCTTTTATCAACCCTCTTCTCATCCAGGTTCTGCGAGAGATTAATTTTACGAAACAGCAAGTTATGGAACTAAACCTAACACTAAGATAAAAAAAAATCCAAGAAGTACTTATTATGAGTATATAAGAGTATATCACATTTCCTATACATTCAGCGTTAATGTTTTTCGAGTACTAAAATATTAAAAGTATAGAGCAAAAATAATAAGCGTGTATACTTTTCGGGATTAATATATATAAACCCTAAATGAGAGATTAATAAATAGCAATAACGAAAAAGAAATATCTGAAACAGGCGTTATATGCAGTAATTAATTTACACTAAGTTGTTTATGTGCTCATAGACTAAATAAAAAGACGTTTTTTACATATGATTTACAGTTACAAAATTTACACGCAATTTGATTTACAGTATAAAATTAACAATACTTCTTACAATAATATGTAAATTGCCTGCATACTCTTCATATAGAAAAGAATTTTAAAAACTAAGATAAAAGTTAGTTAATGTTATAACATTTGATTTTTTTTTTAAGGTAGCGATTAAATATTTTCAAGAACACAGAGAAAGAAGTGATATTTATTAGGAATTATCCTTTTACTGCATGTATAAATGCGTAAATATCGCATGTATAAACATAGTGAGAACCTAATAATAAAGAAGAAAATGTGGAAATCTTAACAAGATAAAATGCTCTTGTATTCCATGGTCAGTACAACTGTCACGATTGAACAGCAATGCTGCTTTATCATATTTTTTTAATGTTTTTTATTATCATATAATTTTTTCCTTAAGCTAATATTTTATTAATTTTTTTATTTAAATTTCATTGCTACTGTAGAGGTATATATTTATATTTTCAGAATTAAATACACTCCTCAAAAATGAAATTGTAACAACAAGAAATAATGCAATTAGCGACATACAAAAATAAAAGCTTGTAAAAACGAATGCTATTGCATAGCGACTAATAAACTTCCTGCATCTGTGCACGTTTAAAGCTTTTCACTCGTTTCCGTCAATTTTGTCACTAAGGTGTGGTTTGGAGTTTGAAATAATTTTTGAATTTAAATACCAAGGTTCTTGCCACCGCCCGGTTCCATGGCCCCCTCTGCACCCCCACGTTACGCCACTGGGTACAGTCCTCAATCAGGTGAAGCATTCTGCGAATTAATCAATTGATGGTTGCCTGAAGTAACTGTTGCCAAGCCACGTCCACTGCCTCAGCGGATCACCCACAGTTCGCGCTAGTGATCCTCGGTTCATGTCACGTCCAAAAAGATCTGACAGGTGTTCAATAGAATTCAGACCTGGAGAGTTTGCCTCTCTGCCAGGGAAGGTTGTCAAATCTAGTCCGGCTGTTAAGAGTTCACCGTGTGACATGCGGCCTGGCATTGCCTTGCTGGAAAATCGTGTTGGGTGCGCCCATCAAGAAGAGTGAAACAACAGGCTCCAGAAATTGATTGACACAGCGGTTTGCTGTCAGAAAGCTGTCAATGAGTACCAGAGGCGTTATGTGATCGAACATTGTCCCACCCTCTATCATGGTGCCTAGTGTTGGACCGATTTGACGCTCGGTGACATTAGTTATTCGTAGCGTTCGTCGTCATACCTGTCGATGTCTGTCATTCCAGCACAAACAAAAACGAGATTCATCCTTGAGAATACCCAATGCCATTCCATGGTACGATGACAATACCACCATGCCAGTCGTTTAGCTCTGTATCGAACGGTCGACGGTACCCCTGTTGCAGGTACCTTTGCCCGTAACTATACTTCATGCAATTTGTTGAGCATGGCTTAAGTGGAAAGAGATCCACCTGCTTTTGGAGACAACCGGCTTTGGATGTCATGTGCAATGGAGAAGGATCTCGAATAGTCAGCTGGTGAATACGCCGTCTGTGTGCTTTGACGTGCACCTGTGCTACAACTTCCTCTTTCGCGTGCACGTAGGCCTTCCTGAATCCATTGTGTGATGCAACGGTGGATGATACTCCCGTTGTGCCTAACACGAGTTGCTACTGTGAGACAGCGACAAACCCAGTTCTTGGAAGTTCGATAATACGGTCACGTTCCCCGGTCATTAAATGACGGTATTGAACTCGCCAACGTCTCGTATTCTTCTTCGAAAGTCGGATAATGCTACTTAAAACCTCAGATGCTGTTTATGAGAAGGGAAATTTCTAGCCTATATAGCCTGAATAGGAGTACACGTGATCAAATGCGTGCGCTGGTTTAATCATGTGCATAATCCGTCTCACCACTATCGCTCCTGAAATTTGCATGACACTACGTGCATTATTTCTTGTTGCTTTTTGAAGTGTAAAAATTGTTTATGCCTTAAAAATAACCTGTTATGGTATTTATGTAGCAGTATTTATTTTTTCCCTTTTCAATTAGTTGTAAATAATTTACTTTTTAGAGAACGTTGGTTATATTACCTATACTTATATAATTTTTTTATACTTAGTGCTTATTTCAATGATAACCGCTTTCACATTAAAGTAACCAGATCCAATTATCCTTACATTTATTTCATACGGAAACCGGATGTTAATAAAAAAATAAGCTTTTCATTTGCTTAAATACCGGATGTCTGATTTTACTTGAAATCGGATATAGTTTGTGCCGATCGCCTGAACAAAAATAAATAAATAAAAGCAATAATAAAAAATACACACAGATCTAATTATACATTTTCCCGGCACACTTGTGCTGGGAAGGTTTCCTATGTCCTCGTAAATTACATGTAGTGCTTTATTGTTATTATTTTATGTTCGAAGAATCAGAAAAGCCTTTAAGAAAATAACTTTAAATAAATAAGAATGTTTAGGTAACTAATCCTAATATGCCGAATACATTGTGAACAAAATATAGGTTTTTAAAACCACAAAATATCCTAATTGTCATCACTCATGGTATTTGTTGTTAATATTTTACAAATTATATTTATCTCTTAAACCTGTACGATATTTTTAATACTTGATTCTTATTTAATTTGTTCTTATTTTTATTGCTTCATGGAGTATGTGGTTATTTTGTTTTCTAGATTCTACTTCCTTCAGCAAGCCCATATTCAGTTGTGTATGTGTTTGTGTGAAAAGTTTGAATATATGCACACACATATTAAAATATTTATAAATTGACTTTTTATTTGTTTTATATTGTATTGCTCATAGTATGTATTCATTATAGATTCTAAAATTAATTGATCATTCAATGAATAAAATTATTGCACTCTTCATTTTTATAGCTAGCTAATGTAAGATTAGTTTGATATATGTTGAATATGTATTTTGATAAGTATCAATTTTTTTTTAAACGCGGTAAATATATACAAAAAATTGTCAATAATACCCGGAACTTTGCCGGATAATGGCTACTTGCAACCTATTTTTAGACACATCGTACAGATGGTTTACCTTAAAGCTTGAAACACGATAACTTGGTCATGACGTATTTCAAAAGAATCCATCTAATATCCATTGAAAATTACCTGAACTTTGCCGGATAATTCCGGACGACCGCCTATTATGCGAACCGTGCAGGTGCTTACCCTAAAGGTCTTAGAGTGAAAAAATTGCTTTTCTGGTGTATTTCAGGATGGTGAACGAGATTCTGAAATCGAATTTTAGAAATTACTTTAACATTGCCAAATAATGCCGACAGCCATTAACCGAACCGGGCCCGGGCTTACCTAAAGTCTTAGAGCGGAAAAAGCGGGTTTCTGATTTATTTTGAGGTGGGAACAAGAATCTGAAATTGAATTTAAGAAATTTCTGTAACTTTCGGATAATGCCGGATGACCCATTTTAGGCACACCTTGGCCGGGGATTACCTTAAAGTCTAAGCGAAAAGTTGTCCCTGACTTTCATGGAAACGGACAATCTGAAACCGATTGATTAGAAATTCCCGTAATTCCGGATAATTCGAACTACCATATTTTACGCAGACCGTGGCAGGGGCTTACCCTGAAAGTCTTGGTGCATGAAAAGTGCTTTCTGGTATATCGGGGTGGTGAACGAGAATCCGAATTTGAATTTTAGAAGTTCCCGAAATTTTGCCGGCTAATGCTGGACTACCCTAATGCCTCTCCTCCCTCCCAGAAACTGAATTCGCACGCTTCGAGGGCAACAAAAGTTGTCTCCGGTTGCGTCTAGGGGCGGGAAACGTGAATCTCAGAAACTCCCGTAACTTTTGCAGGATATAACCGAAATTAGATGGAAAGGATTTGCATTCAAGTCCCCTTCGGATTTTCTTTCCCTCTAGAAACTGAAGATGCACGCGCTGGGGCATCAAAAGTCAGTCCCGTGTGCGTTTTGGAGTGTGGAGTGAGAATCTGAAATCGAAGTTTAGGAGTTCTGATAACATTGCCGGATAATGCCGTGCGACCATAATATTCACGGACAGTGGCACCGGTCTAACTTGCAGACGTAGGAACGCAAAAAGTAAGTCCTGATCGAGATCGCTGATCTGAATATCCCCATCCGATTCAAGAAAAGCCCATAACTATGTCAAAAATGCCAGACGATCACATTGCGAAATAATGCCAGATCCGTATCAGACCTTAAAATTCTTGGGATGTGAAAAGTGATAATCTGGTGTTTTTCTGGGTGTGGTACATAAATCTGAAATCGAATTTTAGAAGTTCCCATAATTTTATCGGATAATGCCGGACGACCGTAATGACCCTTAAGGGACTGAACTTGCAGGCACCGAAAGTGGTCTTAGGGTGCATCTCAATGTGGGGAACTAGAATCTGGATTTGGATTTCAGAAACTCCTCTAACTTAGCTGGATATTACCGGATGAGGCCGAATGGCTTTGCGTTCGAGTCTCACTTCCAGATGTTCATTTCCTATATCAACTAAATTTGCAGGCATAGACTTGCAAAAATACGATGGCAATAGGAAATTACATTGGCAATTGTATTTTAAGGCATTGTTGTCACTTTGTTAGATGGTGAACAAACTGCACATTCCGCATTCAAGCTGCCATTAGACATTTATAAGAAACCAGGCATAATGTGTAACGTAAAAAAAAGCGTATTGGCTACGTTATTGCAAATGAGTTCAGTCATAATCAGATGAGTGTACCATATCCCATAAAAATTCACTCGAGGCATTTCATAGTACTTTGCAAGATTTAAGCGGGAGCAAAAAATATTCGGTGGTACAGTCCTTCTACTGTATGGTGATTTCCGACAGACATTGTCAGACATTCCACGCACTACTTTTATAAACGAGATTAACGCATTTTTAAAATAATCGTTTTTATAACGGAACGTCGAAACACTTCGATTGGCCATAAACACGTGAGTACAATTACAAGTTGATCAATCGGTGTAATTATTTTCTAAATGCTGGATATTAGAAACGATGAAGAACTGCATCCCGAACTGCAAACAACTTCTGCACTGCTGTTCAGACAAAAAATGAACTGATTGAGAGTGTCTTTCTGGATATACTGAATAGTTATCTAGATAATGACTGGCTCTGTAATCCTGTTACTTAGGCAAAAAATATGTTGATTCTAATGAAATAAATTTCCAGATATAGAGTTGTTTTCAGGTGATTCAATGCCTTTTAAATCAATAGACACTATTGTTGATGAAAACAAAACCGTAAATTTTCCAACTGAGCTTTTGAATTATCTGGATACATCAGGAATGCCACCACCCAATTTTCGGTTGAAGATTGGTTCACTGGTTATTTTGCTGCGTAACTTAAATCCACCTAGATTATGCAACGGTACATGTTTATTCTCATCAAAAGAATTACCAGGAAACTTCTTGAAGCAAATATTCTGATTGAAAAGTTTAAACAAGAAATCGTCCTGTTACCACGCGTTTCTCTGATATTGCCAGAATCTCCAATACCATTCAAAAAGCTTCACTTCCCGATTCGTTTGGCTTTCGCATAAATAAATCTCAAAGCCAAACAATGTCCATTCGATGTTTGAAAATCCATGTATCTCGAATGGGCAACTATATGTTGCATGCTCACGTATGGAGAGAACGTCTATAGCAAATAGTTAGCTAAAAACGGGTTACCGAAAAATATTGTGCATCGTTTAAAGATTAGTTATATTAACTTATTTATTGTTATACTTTAAAAATGATAAAAATAATATTAAAAATTGATAAAAATCAACGTTAGTCACCTCATTCATAAAATTAATTCTTCTTGTGTTGTTACTTAACAACTTCATAAGTAATTCATGCATTATACTATAATCAAATAGGAGATGAATAAAATGCGAAATTAAAAACATTATGTTGTTTTATGCTAAATTTCAACTCTTCGAAATTGTAAGCGAAGATTAATTTGATTGCATTGAATGGCTCAGAATAATATTAAATCAACGTATTAAAATAAAGCCACAGCAACGCGTGGCCGGGTCAGCTAGTATATATATATATAAATCATGCCTAAATTGAATTCGAATCCATTATTACTATTCGTATTTTTATTATATGTAATTTATTGAGTCATTCATTTGAAGTATTAGGTATCTCCAGTTTTTGAAAAAATCGTGCATTTCTAGAACTACAACTCTTCAAGTTCTTAAGGAATATGCCATTTTTTTTAAAAAAAATAAATGGTATTTCGATATATATAAAAGTCTAATTTTTTTCTATGCTCATCTTTTTTTTTTAATATTTAAAGCTCTCATTTTTATACGCGGCGCACAACGCGCACCCGTAAATTTTGATATTTTTCGTGTTCAAAGTGCGAGTTATACGCCAGATTTTACGGTAATTATTACCTGTCATTTTTTAATTTTTTTTAATTTCATAAATATCGGATATCAAAAAACTATTTTGCACTGTTTTTTAATATTTTTCAAAAATGTATTGAAAATGTGAGGTGCAGCTTAGAATCAAATAAAAATACAGTATATATCTGCATATGAATTATGTAAAAAATTACAACTTTTTGTTGTAATAATACATTATAGTACATAATAGTACATTTGTGATACACAAAAAATGAAGTCATTATTTTTTTATGTATTTCTCTTCAATTTCTTTCTTTAAAAACCTTCCTCATCCCTTTTTCACCCTATTCACAAGTAATTTTTACATAAAGGGATTACTTTCGCTCTTTTGAAGAACTAGATTTATATATTATTTATTTATATTCAAGTTTAAATCAATTTTATGGAGTACAATAAGATTTTTACAATTAGTATAGTATAATTCTTTTTTCTTTCTTACGTTTCCCTTTCGTTAAAAAAATAACTTGATACAGTAAAAGTTTCGACGATTTTATTTCCCTTTAAGAAGCAATATAATGTTGTTTTCAATACATGCTAATTATCTCAACCAGTTACCACAGATTTCAAATGAATCTATCAGGAAATCCGGCTTAAACAATTATTCCAAAGCTCTTCTAAGAGACCTAGAGCAGTTCTTAATCACTCATATCAACTCTTCCAGCTCTGAAAGGATGAGATAATTTTCTTGATACGAATTAAAAATTATGAGCTTCATTGTTACACTTAGTTGCTTTCTTTGCAAGACTTCACTCACTCTAATTACCCCCCCAGCCATATGTTTTTGATCGCGTTTCGTGTGACACCTTCACCCCTCATGATCTTATTTCAAATTTCTCTACCTTTTCTTATTTTCTTCCAAGTGGTTTTAAAACTTCCTTTCAATAACCGCACGATTATCTTAGAGGTATCGTGTAACGTACTTAAAATTTTATTCTCTTAATCCTTTATTAAAGAAATATATCCCTCTCTCCTCGTTCCGTTGAGATGCGGCAGACGGTTAAAAGACTGGTTTTGCTGTCATGGAGATGTGACGTCATTTTTCTCTTGTTTTCCATGAAAGCGAAACAGAAACTAAATCAACTGGGGAGTGGTTTTCCACCTACCCTCCACCAGTGCTGTTGCGGTGCATTTAATGTGGACTACTTTTTATTTTTATTTGTAACTTCAACAAATTCTTCTCTGTTCAATTTATTATGATGAGGGGATAATAGAGCTTTCTCTAAGGTTCCACGTAAATGTATAGCCGTTCCCGTTACCATGCTAATTATCTGGCTACCTTGAAATGAAGGTAATGGTCATTCATGATGGCTTGTTTAAACGGCATTTTCTATATAAAAAATTCTGAAATAATTATTTCAAATAATCCCTAAATAGCATCTCCGTAGTCCGTAAAATAAAAAAAGAAGCGATATGTCGTTTCAAAATCAAATGTAATCATGCTCTGAAAATACAAATATACATGAAGAAATCACATAATATAAAATAAAAAGCGTACCTTGAGATGACATTTTTACCCTGATCGGGGTACGCTTTTGTGCCGAACTCTACATACACAGGCCTTTTTGTTTCACATACTTTCTTGTAAGCAACTGTATCTAAAAACCTCGACATCACATCTACCTTTAAAGAAGCAAATTTCGTAGTTTATAGTTCTCAATAGGTATATAAATTTGAAATTAAAAAATGTTTAAAAAATGTACACAAAAGTAAAAAATAATATTCACTTACACGATCTTTCTCTATGTTAAACTTATACATAAAGGCCGAACCGTCTAACCAGTGATTCACAGAGAAGCCATCATCAAAATCCCATTTGCCAGGTGCGACCATGAACAATTGCCCTTTCAACCAATCGGGTATATTCCCTGTTTAAAAAAAAAGGAGTTTATATATATAAAAAAATTATGTTACGAAATGATTTTTCATATTATCATCGATTATTTTAATAAAATATCCAAGATTTTTGGAGTTAGAATAGTAGATCCTTTCTTTTCACACACAAATGAAAAATTCATCAATCCAGGCACAATAAATTCACGACTTCTTTAGTGGCTAAAGATTTATTTTTCCGATTACAGCCACACACACACACAAAACAACATAAAAAACTAACAATGATCATTTAATTAGTTAAAACCATCTTTCTTCCATGCTCGCTGAAGTCACCGCCATTCCCGCTCGTTCCGCAATGTTGTCTCCCTCCTTTTGTGTCCGTTTATTCCCTCTCTCTCGATGGGCGCGCCACCTATAAAGTTTTTAACTGCCAGGCGAATCTTACACATTAGGGTATTTGGATACCTTAAGCGTTTGCTACGTGATTATGTCCGTGACCTGTTTTTTGTTAAATTATCTGTTTGACTCACACACACGCACAAACACACACACACTTACACACACACGCCATGAAGCAGTCTTACGTCTGCATTATTTACGGATAATGTATTATCTGTCTTTAATATACAAACTTTAAGCTATCCATTCCTTGTTGTTTCTAACCCCAGATGGTGTAGCTTAGCTACCTCAAAGTGGAGAGAGGGTGTACCTGAATGGAATGGGCGAAGTACATCGGGAGTATATACTCCATGTTGGGTCAACCTAGATGTGAAGGCCCTTCCATTATGTCCAGCTAAAGCTAGCAGGCACTAGGGGCTAAGTCAGTCTTCTCCTTTTGGTGCCCCAGGTCCTTGGATCAATTGAAGCTGCTCATTTCCCATTACTATGAAACCAAATCCAATTCAAGCTTTGAAACTGCATCGGTCGTCGCGCAGGTAAATCAGAGGCGCGTGCGAGGTTTTGGTAGACTGCTTCGTACGACAAGTGGAGTACAGTCTCTCTTCCCCAAACTACAATTGTATAAATCTCTTAAAATTAAACACTGTAATGTGAATGGTCTTTCTATCCCGGCCATGAGAGTTAAACTGGAGCAGATATTAGATTTGGTGGATAAGCATGGTGACCATTCCTTAAAAATCTTTAGTATATTTTATCTAAGTGGCCATTATAGCTGACAATTGATGGTCTCAAACTCGTGGCTGGTGTTGTTGAGTCACTTGTTCGAGTAATGATACCACTGATGATCCACTACAGGTAGTGGATGCCAGTAAGTCTGTCGAGATTCAGTTCTTACAGTGGTGTGTTGTGATAATTTCGCGCGCGAGAGGAATGCCAGCTCTCTCTGTCTCTCAAATGTCTTATTTGTCTCTTGACCAGGGCTCAGAATTACACGGTCCATTATTTATTGTGCAAAAACGTTAGCAAATTATTTATTCAAAATATGATATATCCCTAGCCATTAATTTTCTCCGTCTTTTGTTTATTTACAAATTACGTGCTGAAAGAACTAGTCTTTAGAGGCGATTGAAAAAGGGACCCATTTTTTTATTCCTCATAAAAACGAAAGTGCTGCTAAGATAGATCATAAGTCAGCCGTAGTCTGAAGGAGCAAAGAAATTCACCTGATGGTGTAAGGTATCCCTTTCGAGCTTCAAAGTAATTTTTGACTAGCTTTGCCACTTATGATAGAGAATTAACTAGTTGCAAAGATACTTTGTTATGTCTTTGCTCATATACCAACTATTTTCCTTTTACTGCTTGTCTCAAATGCATCACTTGTATTCGATAGCAATCACGTGATGCCTTCGTTTGGTTTTAACATCTCATGATAAAGTACACCCAACTGGTCCAGTCAGATGCAGATCATGAGTTTTGATCCACGAATATTTGGATTCACAGTTGATGTTGATGCATGTTCGGGCTTACCCTCCTCCCCCACCCGATTTCTTACGCTTTGGATTGTTGTAATGAACCCACTTTGCATCATTAGTTACAATTAAATGTAAAATACCCTTCCGTTTTTAATTATTCAAGTTAAAAATTTGTTGTATCACGTCATTTGATTTAAATTTGTATAGTACTCAATTTTCTTGCTTTTGAAATATCCCCAATTGCTTTTGAGGCGTAATGAAATTTCTAGTTGAGTCACTCCAAGAAATTCAGCAGATCCCTTTTGCGTTTAACATAAATCTACTTTCAATAATATTTCTAATTTTGTATTTTAAACATTTTAAACATTCACTGTTTTAGAACCGTTTAAAACTCTGTACTCACCAGCTAAAATTGGTATATATAGATCGTAGCCCTCATAAACTTTACACAATCCTTATAACTACTCCTCCAAACAACCTTTAGCAGTTTTCTTCTTCAAATAGAAGCAGAAAAGTATTGTTTCCTCAAAACCCGATTCGTTGGCTCAAAAGTTAACATAACTGAATTTAAAAAAAACTATATATATATATATATATATATATATATGTTCCTTAAACTTCAACAAAGTGAGCCATACTGTAAACGAAAGCACTCAAGTACACTCATGTAAAATTTATTAATTTATGATTAATATTGCTTGATAATATTTCATAAAATATTTCATTTCAAGCGAACTTAAAAACAAATCAAACTTATAACGTAAAGAACTTAAAGTTTTGTCCTTCTTTAAAAAATAATTTAATTCATGCATTTATATTTTTTGAAGATCCTTCAAATAAATGCTATAAAGAGGGCCTTAATGATTAAGTGAAAATATTCAAGGGAAAAGATAAAGAGACGCCAGAAATAGAACAGCAATTTCAAGGAAAATTAACTGGCACACCATACAATGAATAAATAGACAGATGTTATAAAACTGGTTTGGTGGCTATAAATGAAGAAATTTACAACTTTCCCTCTTTTCAAGCTAAAAATCAAAGCTAAATAATTATTATATTTATCATTTCAAGACTTGAGAGTAAGGAGATTAATAGGTTGGATTCAGAAAAAAATATCTATAAAGCCTAAAATTTTGTATGTGTTATATAATTTACGCAAATAAAGGTTTTCTTGAATGAATATATAATAAAATATTCGACTTCATATTGGTTAATAAGCATTCTAGAGAAGATATACTTTATGAATAGAGAAGTTCTTTCAACAAAATATTGCGTAATATGAATTGAAATATCCGTAACATGCAAACAAGTGCACACGCAACATTTTATTTATTCCTAAAGTAATTCTTTGATATACAAATATAAAAAAGATATGTTTAGAAAGTTAATCATTTATAAATGTTTCAAAACTCTAGTTTAGGGACCATTTTCGTTCTCTTCAAACGACTCAAAATATTAAAAAAAAATTTTGATTGGTGACGATTTAAAAAAAAAAAACAAGCTCAAACTTTATTTTAGGCACTTCCATCATCTAAGTAAAATTATTCCTCATTTGGACGTTCTTATAGCTCGGTTTTGGCAACGGATACAAAGCATTTTACAGTAGAACGTCGTTTATGTGAACTTTATTATCTGGATCGTCAAATATAACGACCAACTCTTTTTGTCAACTACATGTACTGTATATGATTTTTGAATATTGCAATACTCAACAGTTGTTCGCGTGAGGCCTAAAGTGACGGGAAAACCCAATATAAGGGATATCTGGAGAATTTCAGTTGTGTGATTTGGTAAACATCTACGCAGAATATTAGTGAGAGAGTGTATACGTGCTCTTTGTTGAGTTGTGAAATTCAAAACGGAAGCGCAACGTCTTGAACGTAGAGACAAAACTTGAAATATTCAACCGTTTCTCGAAGGTAGAAAGTAGAGCATCTCTAGCACAGTTTTCTAATGTTGGAAAGTTAACAATTTCTGACATAAAAAAGGGACCATCAAATGCTGACGCGTTTTCTGCGTTAGAGACAGCTATGGAGTGGTACGAACAACAATCAGAGTGCTGTCCTACTCAACTACTGCTGCTCAAGAGAATCAGAGACCTTGCAGCGAAAAAACGAAGGTGTACGATGGTACAGCGAAAAATAAGTGATTATTTTGCACAATAAAGGTAAATTTGAGACAGTATGCACCTATTTGGCTTTTTTTTCAAGCACTTTTCCCGCATGTGATGATTTTCAATATTCGTATAGTGTCCGGTTTCATATACTGCGTGGATCGCATTCGGTTTTCGGTTATCCGAACAATTGCGTATCCGAACGGTGTCCGGTCCCAATTGATTAGGGGATAAATGACGTTCTACTGTACACAAGGAATGTACAATCAATTTGCAGCTGATATATATATATATATATATTAACGTCACACAATAAAGCTGCACGAGGGATGTTTGCGATGGATATCATAATTTTGAATCATATTCAATTGACGAAGGATGACACCTGAGCTGGCACTCACCTCTCCTAACTTCTACACCACTGCAAGAGGAGAACATTTGAGCCTTGGCGGATTTAATGAACAGTATCCCCATTTGTACAGCGAGACTTCAGCGGTACTAGGCTCGAATTTATGACACGCCAGCCACGAGTCCGTTACATTGACCAGTAGGCTAATGCGGCCACCAATTTATAGTTGAGTCATTTTCAAAAAAAAAATCTTGAGAACGCTTCTGCATCTAAGAATGATTTTATTCTTTTCTGATAACATTTTCCAGTTTAAGAAAATTTAAAATGAGAAATTAAAATAAAAGAAGGCCGTTTAACCGATTTGCCATTATCGAGAAACTAATTAAATCATAGATTTCCTGCAGTCTTTTTTGTTCGAAAAAGCTCATATAATGTTCACTTGCTAGGGAAATAAATATTATTAATTAATTCAGTTTCTAAGTACCAAAAAAATCTGATGTATAACACGCACCTATACTTTCAAGCTGAAATTTTCAATTTTGGGGTATATTCGCCCAGTATAAAGCGCACCCACTTTTTACGAAGAAATTTCAAATGTACGTACGCAATGCTCTTAAGGTTTGAAGTCATTTATTCGAGGAATTGTTCCAAGCTTTAGAAAAAAAATAGTACATTTTTATGTCATTTCGTTTAAATAAACAGTATTTTGATATATGTAAAAATCTAATTTTTTTCCTTCTTTTTTTATTTTATAAGCCCTTATTTATATACCAGGAGTATAACGCTCATCCGTGAATTTCAATCTTATTTTTTGTGTTAAAAGTGAGCGTTATACGCCGTATTTTACGGTAAGTTATTCTTTTATAAGGTATTTAATTTTGAGATGTGTGTGTGTGTGATTGATGTTTTAGTTTTAATAAAGAGAAACCTTTTTGTATGTGTGTTTCATAAAAAAGTCATAATTCCAGCAATATGTACTTGCAGAAATGAATATTTTTGATCATTTAAATGAACATTTTAAACAAATTTCATTCTTTCTTGGTTTTAAAACCGGTAAGACTTCAGAAGCAAGAAATTTAAATTGTATTGCCACCTGGATAAAAGAGATATCTTTAAGACTTTCGTGAACATTTGCGTAGTAAAAACGATTATGAAATCTTGTATGGTTTTAAAATCACCCACATTCAGCTGTAAACTTAGCGCTTAAACGTTAATTTACTTTCGAATTTGTTTCTGTTGTATTTCTGGAAATAGCAGTACACATTGATAAAATTTAGTATAATATTTAGTAGAGCTTTTAAATATCTTTAATATAAGAAATTGTGTTTTAGTTGAAAAATGACGTTATATCGATTACAAGATTTACATTCGTTAATATTGCGATTTTTAAATGTTTACGAGGAGAATTGTTGTTTTTCATTTAATTTCAGCAATTTAATATCAATAATAATTTTTTAAAATTATATTAAAAAACATTTAAATGTTAAAAAAATATTATCTTATCAAACGTAATTGTTTTCTATCATTAAAAGTCATATCACTGATACAATATATTAATGGAAATTTTTTTTAAGGATATTAATATTACATAAAAATACCTGTCCTAAGTCTACATATCAGCTAGATAAAAGATTCTTGCTATTGTATTGTTCTGAGAATGCGTTAGGTTAGATAATTAATCTGAAATTTAAAGTAGCTGAAAAAAATTGTCACACAAGTCTTTTTACATGTCTGGTTGATAAAAGTGCTGTGATTCTATTTTGTTTTATTTAATGCAATGTTCACTCGCTGAAAATAGATTTTCCGATACGATACAGTTTTGAAATTCTTAAGTGGATGTTTGAAGAGGGGTTATCATACTAGGGATGAGAGACAATCTGAGATCATTAATCGAAGAATCAATTTCTAGAGCAAAAAAAAATCGATATGTAGCACTGAATCGATTCAGTGAATCAGTGAATTTCTGTTTTGGTAAAAACCATAATTTTTTTTTTTGCGATTAGTTGAATGTACTATCTTTAAAATCCGTAATTTTACGGTGTTCGCGGTTAAAGGGTTAATAACTCAAAAACTCGAGAGATGTCTGTGTGCTTAGTTTCCTTCGCCTTTCTTTAATAAATAAATAAAAAAAAGTTACGTTTGTAATCTGATGTATTTGTTGATATTGCGTCACTTGCTGATACCTTGATTGACTGACTGCCGTAATATACTGTGATTAGCGAAATAAATATTCATATTTATGTAGTGCTTGTTAAGGAATAATAAGTATTTTGGGGGATCATCTGTTCCTTGTGAGTGCCTTATTTCGATTGCCAGCAACATCGCAAGTGATGAGCGGAACCACTTGGATCCCAGTAGACTTACTTGAGAGATAGTTGTTTTTAAAAAGCTTAGATAATAAGCATTGGGAACTATAAGTTATATTATCTATTTTCTAAACTTTTTAATGTTACACAAATACATTTATAGAAAATATATAAAAGTCTTCTTTTATACCTGATACTTTGAGATGGTAATAAAAATAATTGTCGAATTCCCTGAACTAAAAAATTTATACTGATAAGAGATCATTTGTTATGGTATCTTTTTTGTTTTTCATAAAATGGATTTATATTTACATTGTAAATGCAGACTTGAAAAAAAAAATCGATTTTTTAGAAATCGATCTTTTAGCCCTCGATTTTTGTGTGAATAGATTTATCAGGTTATGATTCGAATCGATTTAAAAATCGATCTTTTTCGGAAAGAATCGCCATCCTTATACCATACACACAGCTCAGGTGTCTTTCTCGCACTTGCTGTGGTTCAAATTAAGAGGTCCGTCGCGTTGGTGTTACTTCAAAGTGCGATGAAAATTAAAACTAAATTGAAAGTTACAATTCCTAAGCCTCTTCTATGCCTTTATGGGTTAAAATTTCCTTATTTAGCATTGTTTATATCTTGATCTCTTCGGCAAAAACATTTTTGAAAGTTTTGAGATGTAATCAAATTTTCTAGATATTTAATTATGGTTTCTTGACTTTTTGCTTAAGAAATATGTTTTAAGTACACAGAAATAGAACTAAGGTTTTTTTATTCCTAAAAAATAAACCCTGTTATTTGAACTGCGTATGCATCGACAAACTATGGGATCGAAATTGTTTTCTGCCTGATGCTGATTGGCAATAGGATAGGATCAAAAAAAATTCTTCTGATCACTATTCCTTAGAAAAGTTGTTTTTTGTTTAAATAAGTAAAAAAAAAGGAAACAATTTTCAAAATAAAATAATATTCCGAAATGGATATAATACGCTTAATTCTGCTACTCATTCCGATTTTTTAAAATTAAGATTAAGGCTGTTATCAATATATCGAATTGAATAATATACTAAAATATGCTGTCTCTATATATTGATTACATAATAGTTAAATTATTGTTATATTTAAATATATAATTGCACTTGGGGTCATAGCATTTTGCAGTAAGTTCAGAATACGTTAATACTAATATGTTTATCTTTAATATTTAGCCTTGTTGAAAATAAAACAACGATAGCGTAAAAATGGGAAATGGTTTTATTCGTATGATGTTTTTGTCTTAAGTTTGCACGTCGTATTTCAGGAATCACATATATTTTCCTGCTTATCATGACGATGTTCTCGTAATACAGAGGAGAATTTTAAAATAATAATTTAGCTACAATCTTATGAAATGTGTGTGAAAACACGTTTCTAGTGTGAAAACAAGAACCAACGAACTTTTAAATCTGATCGTACATTCGGCGACCTTCGACTCGTGTACGCATGCGTAAAGTGAATCATGTAAACTTAGAAGGTCAGATTGGAGTGTCTATCATATTACAAGTCAGAAAATTAATTCAAGTCCAGTATGAAACTTGACAAAATCTGCACCTGTCATCTCGAATATCATTCATGGTGGTTTTTCATGGAGATTTTTAAAAAGGAATGCTAAGACCTCTAGAGGGTGCGCTCAAAAGAGTTTAGATTTAACATTAAAATATTATCTTTCCCACAACAAATACATTTACGATTGTTAACGTGAGAAAGCAACACAAGTAAGCCTTTACTTTCACGAGTCTGCTTTGTCTTGAGTCTCTATAACGAGTAATTAAATATAAGAGAAATATGTTTTTCAGGTTTCTATTTTTATTGTGAAATTATTTGTTCAGTTTATTATTATCGATCTACAAATCACAGATAATCTCTCATAGAGTGAAAGTGAGAAAGCTTGTAAAATAGAACTAGAAAATGAAATTCTTTTCAGTTTCTACAGTTTTGCATAATCTATAAGAAATAATTATAAGAAACAGTTGCAAAATATTTAGTATAATTCGAACATATCAATCTTTAATTTAAAAATTTGTCTGCAAAAATATGAAATAACATAAGAATATATATATATATATATATTACGATTGAATTAATTCTCAATATTTTCTACCAGGATAAATATCGTATTACGCATCGTTTTAGTGATATTTATTGGTCCTCCTTTATCACCATTTGGCCGCGGATTGCGAATTCGTGTCTGCTGTGATTTTGTCGAGTGAGTGAGTGTAGGGTTTAATGGCGCAAGAGCCAATTTTGGGCTATGCTGCGCCAAAGTGATTCTGTCGAGTTGTATGCTCAAATCGTGGTGATCTAAAACCCACCGTATAGGGTGACTGATACATGCTAAATCGACCGAAGGTTAAATGCCTGACGTAGATAGTGTGGAAGAGTAGGGGGTAGAGTGCCAATTTAGGTGTCTTCATCAGTTTGACCGTATTTTAGAATAACGAAACCTGTAGCCAATAGCCATCGAGTTGCTTCTGAGTGCGACTTTAATAAGCAAGCAAGCAATTAATTACTAACTTATTTTTTCATAATCGCGATAAATCCTTTTCTTGCTAGCGAACGGGTGTTAGGTATTCACGGGTTTTGGTTGAAACTTTGCTTTAAAAATGTTTTCGTTTCTTTAGAAAAAAAAGCATTTTTTCGGTTATTTAATTTTCAGAGAGCCCATTATTCGTATTAACAGCACTTATCCTCATTTTCAAAGCAGTGAAATAAGAAACGAACGAAATTATAAATTTCACGATTAATCATATTAAAAAAAAGTTTTTAAATGCAGGCATGGATCGACTGTTAAAAGGAATCATGAGATATATTTTTCAGTCTAATTAAATACATGATTTACTTTGTGAAATGGCCGCTCTTTGGTGACCATATCTTTGATTGTCAGCGTGAATTAGAGGTGTAGGATTTTCAAAATTAATAGACATTTTAAAATTCTTAATATGACTTTATTAAGAATATAACTTAAATCTCTAATAATTTAGATAAATTTATATAAGTGAGAATCTAATGAACCAAACACACAGCGATAGTTAAACCGAATTGCGTAATTTAGACCACCTTATCTAAATAATTATATTATTCGCCTACTCTCAATTCTGATAATATTATCAAGTCCTAATATCATATAATCAGTCCTACCTTAATCCAAACTAAGTTTCTATCACGGTACAGAAACACCTGGGCGCGCGTGCAATGGTATGCACCTTGTAATAATGGCTCGACATCTTGGTAACTTTATGATAGGCCGTCAATTCACACTCGTATCTCTTCCAAACATAACTTTCCCTAAATTGTCATACTGCTTACTGAAACTTCTGTTCTTTTAAAAGCTATCTTATTTGCATTTCATAATCGTATTTCACTTCTTGGATTTTGGTTGGAAAAGATTTGCCATCAGTCTTGGGCGTCAAAGAACCCAGAGGTTATGTTACAAAAAAGACGCGTGAGCCCGTCACAACTTAAAAAGGGCTTTCTGAATATAATAATAAAATAAAAGTTGTTTTATATGCATTTTCTACATTATTAAAAGGTATAATCGTGATCATAAAATGATTGAACCGAAATGAGATGATTAGAAAAAGTTTTTGCAGTGTGTTTTATTAAAGAATAGGAGTCGATTTCGGAATATATTTTTCAGATATAAAATTACTCTACCATTAATATTATATTCTGGTTTAGCCACATTGTAAACCACGTGTTTTATTATACTACTCACACATTTTTTGATATAAGGTGTTTTGCATCTTTTCTCCTGTACCGTAACACTAAATGGGATATTCCTTTATGTGTTAAAATGAAAAATTGGTTATTTATGAAATATTTTGTAACTTAAACATAAATGAATTATTAAAAATGTTTGAATTACAATGTTTCAAATTTTCATGAAAATTGAGGATTTTTTTGCCTGAAAATAGGCTCAGCGTTTAGTCCAGGCTTTAGGTACCGTTAACGAAGACCACTTTAAATTAATACAATAAATTACGAAATGAAAATGAAATTTTAAGAAGAATATCTTGACTTCTTTACGAATGCAAAAAAGAAAAGTCAATTCTTTCAACAAAATTATGTTTATCATTTTTTTTAAAATAAAGACAGAATAAAAAGAGATTAAAATAAAAACAAAAATATTTTTTCTTGAACAGGAAGCTATTTGGAATTTTTTTTTTACCTGTAAAATTATTAGTCTTGAGCTTGATGACCTGTAAAACACAGGTCTTCAGACGTTTTCGACTCACGGAACGCTTAGAACTAACTATAAAGTGCTTACGTGAAACCCCATTCTAACGCTCACACTTCGAAGAATATAAAATAATACTTAAAGTAGAGATCAGCATGTTATAAGTACTTCATGCAAATCATCGCATTTGCATTAAAAAATTTTAATCTATTTTTAGAGTAATTTATTCATTAATATTAATTTGCGATCCAAGTGTCACCTACTCATTCATTTTAGTTAGTCACTGGAATATCCTTACTAATATTATAAACGTGAAAGTTTGTATGGATGTTTGTTCCTCTTTCACGCAAAAACAACTGAATGGATTTTAATGAAACTTTACAATAATATAGCATATACATCAGAATAACACATAGGTTATAATTTATAAAGATATTGTGTGAAGTGTCTAAAATATAACGATAATTGTCAAGAAAGTAGGAAAAAATTCGGCCATATGCAAAAAAGCCCGCGACAGCATATATCTATATTTTATGTGTGAAGCAAAACTTTGCATTATGTTTTATCTACACTAGGTGCCATAAACTGCGAAAGCTTGAGCAGGCGGCGTATGAGGCTGATTACAATTTTAACATAAAATAAATACAACAAAAAGTAATATTAACGTATTACACTTCCCCAGATAAAAATGTGTAACAATGTGTTACTTTTGCTGAGCAGAGATAAGCTTAGGAAGGTGTTTTCAAAAATCGACCCACAAGAGAGTTACGGGGAGTTATAGATAAAAAAAAAAAAAAAAGAAACGAGTCTTTCAGTAGTCGCATATGATGTGTAACATCTGACATGTTATCGTGGTAAATACGCAATATTAACATTTTTCCTGAAAAAAAATGAATCGGGTATGATTGGAAATAATTTTCTATCGAATAATTATATCTTTAACTAAAATTGTATTTAATTAAAAAAAGGAGTAATGCAATATTTTTTCAAAAATAATTATTCTTCTTCAATTTGGGGAAGAGCGGAGACAATAGGATTATGATAAATAAAATATGACGCATATACTTGTGATTTCAAAGTATTTAAAAACAGCGTCAATAACAGTACCACTGTTAGCAGTCGAAACATTTTGATTTGTTTTCATTTCGAGCTTGAGTTCATCATTCATAAAAGCTATGAGCGGCTCAGCTTTTGGCAAACTGAAGTTAAAGTTAAAACCACCCCTCAAAATCAGGGGAAGCGAGTGATAATTTTCTTAAAAGAGCAGAACCACCTTCGTTATACGGTAAAAGTGCAAAATGCAGGAAATCTTTAATTTTTTTTTTAACCGTTTGATTCGAAGAAATGTATACAACCACCGAAATCACTGTTTGTTCATTTTCAAATAAGCATTCTGTCACACGTATGTCCCCAATATCGTGACTAACGGATTTAGAGTCAAGCGCTCGAGTACTTGATAGCTACTAGAGCTGGACCCCCATGCGAGGGTAGCGAAAAGACACAGCCACGCACTCTCATTGGTCAAATCAAGAAGCGCGTGCTTACGTCACATTCGGTTACACACATCCGTCCCTTTTCCTGAAATCACTCCAACAAATATCCAGCAACCGAGAGGAAAGATGTTACACATAAAAAAAATCCTTTTTTATCAGCTATTAGGTCTATACAGACATAAAATTTAACAAACATGACTTTTTTTGTTCAGTTGAGATATTCAAAAAGCTTTTTTTTTGTTTATTTTGCAATTAATGTAAAATTAAGTCATTAAAAACTTCCTTATCCTTCAATATTTTTTTAATTTTAATTCACCCGGCGAAAAAACGGGTATAACGTATGTGTTTATTTTTTTTTTTACAAAACAGTCGAAATCTTCCTACGAAATTATCTTTGTTTATTCGTATACTGCATTTAATTTGTTTTTACATTTTGTTTTTGTAGCCATTCATGAGAAATATTTTTCACTTAAATACAATGTTCTGAATAGCATTAAATTGTTTGTAACTGTATGAGTATTTTGTATGAGAATTGCCAATCTAAAATTTAGGGGAGCTGTTCTTCCTTAAATTTAGATTTTAACGTCGAATCTTGCGATATGTCGATTAGTAGTTCCTTCTCCTTCACTGAAGAACATTTCCACACATGAAGAAAGGTGTATTTTCTATGAGAAAACTATTTAATTTTACAAAACATTGTACTAACGAGTATAACATTGTTTCGAGGAATCTGGAATAACAATTAGAATATTCCCAATATAGAGGGTAGAAAAAGAAAAGAAAATGTTTCAATATTCTTTATTATATGAGAATAAGTTTATAAAAAGTATTGCAAAAATATAAAGCTGTGTTTAAAGAAAAATTTTAAATTTTTTTAATGACTGGGATGAGCTTTAGATACTTATGGTTATATAAACTACATAGAAAACGTGAATGCCTTTTGCTTTTAGAACTTTTTTATTTTTAATTAATTTTAATTTATATTTTTTACTTATTTATTTTTTACAATTTTCTTTCCGACTTTTTATTGTGACCTGTAGAACCCCTGAGCATGCCTCATGGAACCCCAGGGTTATGTGGATCACAGTTTGAAGACCATTGATGAAAAGAATTAAAGTGGAGAGGTTGTTATAACTTTTTATATATTTCAGTTTTCAACTCAATATAAAGAATTAAAATAAAACAAAATAAAACTATTTATCACATTTTTATTTTTAATATTATTGATTAACCATTCCAAGAAAATTCTGCAAATTGTGCAGAGATATTTAAATATTTAATATCCAGATAAGATAAAAATCTTTAATAATCTTTTATCTTAATTAACAAGAGATATTTAAATCTTTTTCCATATCCAGATATGCACATTTCTAACTCATTAGTTAAAATTCAAAATAAAATCATGCCAGCAAGATAATTCAGATTAACGATGCCTTTAAAAAATCTCTCTGTGTGATTTTAAATGAACCATAGAAAACCACATTTAAACTAAATTATTTTAAAGAATTATGAAAAATTCATAATTACTTATTTTTTACACTTCAAAATTAGCATAGTAACTGCATAGTGAAGAATATGAAATGTAGTTAAGTAAGAAATAAAAATAATTTTCAAGGACTACTGATAAGTATAATTTTCATGTATATATTTTTTTCAAGGATTTATCAAGAGTGTTTATGTTAGTATAATTTGCAACTAGGTATTCACTGATAATTATCAGTGGATTATAAATGTTTAGATACGCATGCTGAATTTGCATTTCGTTTTTTAGTTTATAGCAAAAAGAAAAAAAGAAAAGAAGTAACTGGAAATGTTTTGGTGTGAGAATAGTTTGTTTTCTTCTGTATTCAATAATTTTTTTTTAAATAAAATGTAATATTCTCTTTCAAGTGACGAAAAAAAATACTTTTTTGTAATTATTTAATATGCGATCAATTTCAGTGAATTATTGGTATGCTGATTTTTGGGAATATTGCTACAAGAATTTCTCAAAATATTAAAAATTCCAGTTATAAAAATATTTACAATGGACCTCAAATAAAAATTTAAAATTTTAAGCAAATATTGTGTGTTTTCACATACAAAATTATATTAAAAAGAAAAAAGTTTCACAGCTTGTCGGTCATTTTTTCTTTTCTTAATTGACGGTGATTTTTATTAATATACTTATATTACATTCCATAATGTTTCTTTGTTTCCTTTACTTTTAATTTAATTTATTTTTCTAAAGTTTAAAATTACTGCACTTTGAGTAAGAAATGTTACTTTCATATTAAAATTTGGCAGAAACTGAAAAAACGCATCGGTGTCAAAAGAAAAAATTCCAATTTGGATCTAATGTTTTAAAAAATAACAGTTTGGATTGTGGAAGCTAATATTATAAAGAAGATAAATGTTCCAAAGTAATAATTAATTCAGTTTTTCAAACCTAAAATTTAATTAAAAGTTAAACATTTTCAGTTCCATTTTTTAAAATTCACATAAATAAGTTTTTTATAACGTAAGGAATTACGTTCAAAAAGTAACTGAAAAAGGGAGATGCAGAACTCTTATGTCTTATTAAAAATAATATATATATATATATATATATATATATAAAATACTGAAACAAGTACTTTAATAGTATAATAATATACGTTTAAGTACAAGAACTTTGAATTTGAATGAATGATATTTAATAAATTTTACATCTATAGTTTAAAATTTGACGAATTAATTTAAATTTATCAATTAATAAGTATTGCAATGAAACGATAAAAATTATCAACCTAAATTTCTTTATTTTTATATTTATTTATTCATATTTTCATCATATATTTATATAATTTACTTTTAAGTCTTCAACATTGACAATTTTTTATATTATTACATTAAATAACATTTAAAACAGTGCTTCTCAAACTTTCAATAGCTGTGACAGAATATTCAATCATAATTTTCATCACGCCCCCCTTCATACAATAACAATATATTGAATTCAATAATACTATAATTTGACGCAAAGCTACACTACGAGTTTAACCTCTTAAGTCCCACCGGCGTATATAAACGTCTTGCTCAACCAAAACATCAATTGGCCTGGACGTATATATACGTCTTTTCGAAATGCGACCTTTTCTAGGCAATGTTATGCATAAAATTATTCCGAAGGCTTAGAATGCAACAAAAGGACTTTGATAGTGTTTGCGAAGGATTTACTTATTTCAGAGGATTTGATTATTCATTCCTTTTCTTCCTCCCTCACCTCAATACATTTCATACGCACACCTATGTGGAAAATGGTGGTATTGGAGAGCAAATCTTTACTTTCAATCAGCAGATAAGTGTTAATTGTTGTGTATAATTTTATATATGACAAGTCCATGGGGTCACTGGTAATTATTAAACTTGTTCTTAACTTAGTATTGTTAAATTAATTATCAAAGACATTGTGCAGTACTGATTCATTTATAAGTGTATTATCACACAGTGTAAATGCGTATTTTATTTTTTATTACGACAGAATGTGTATTTTGTTGGTTTACTTTCAGTAAATTAATATATTTTTTTAAAAATATCTTTTGTTTTTGAGTTTTCAATATGCTCGCCCCCCCCTTGTAGAGTTATCACGGTCCGCTATGGGGGGCGCGCCCCACAGTTTGAGAAACGCTGATTTAAAAGTTTTTATGTCATATAATGAGAGAGTGTTGGCATTAATGGCGCAAAAGAACTCCTTCCTGTCCAACTGCATCCCTTTATGGTAATGGTGAAGAAAATAATGCATTTAAATGATAATGAAACGTTTGAAGATGTTTTTTCCTTTGAACAGTGTTTTCATTATTCATGTGATATCTTACAACACTTTTGCATTAAAAATGGAATTATAAATACCAAATACTGAGCAAATTTTAAATTAAGTAATGATTAAAAGAGCCTATTCAGATACAAAACAATTCTAACGTTAGATATATTTGAAGCTTATTCTATTTCACGAGAAACTAAAGCTTTTTAAGGAACATCTCTTCTTTTTGTAAGAGATCTAAGAATCATTATGAATAATTCTTATTCATAATTATCTACATCATTCATTGGTGTTAAAATTAAGAAAAAGTTTCTTTTTGGTTCACATACATTTTTCCCAGAAGTATTGAACAGATTTTCTTAAATTTAAGGGCGTGTACGTAGGCTGATATATACAAAAAAGTACCATAGAACAGCCATACTATACACACATAATAATGTTTATAGGTTCCCAAGCGGGGTCAAGAAAGCAAAAAGATGAAGCAAAATTTTAAATTGTTCAAAAAAATGGCCCCTCTTACAGTTATCCCACTTTCAAACGATGAATCCATGCTGAATAGGACGGGGTGAATTTAACGTCGCACTGTTCCTACCGGGGCTTTTGGCGACGGCCCCTTTTTTAACCATGGTCAAGTGACGTGGACGACCCCGGGTTGGCACCCCCCCTCTCTAACTACCACACCCACCAAGGGGGAGGACGTTTGCTCTGGGCAGATTTAAGTGCATCCTGCCCACACGGCGGGTTTTTTAGTTACTGGGCCGAACCCTTGACGCCTGCCATTTTTTCAAACCTTGCCCACTGGGCTCGGCCCCCCAAAAGGAAAGGTGGCAAATCCCCCCGGGCCCAAAATAACTTTTATTTTTGTCCCTGCCAAATATTAAAAAATACCCTTGAATGATTTTTTCTTTCCGGCGTGCCATGTTTTTTTCACTTTAAAAAAACAAACTCTTATTCCTTTTCTAGCAAATCAAAATACATAAAAGTGTTTCTACGAAGAGATCATCTGCAGAGTTTGGAGGACAAGGTCACAAGAGCCTAAAAATTGAGCCTAAATTCAATTTGTTCTGTTATCCCATTAATGCTGATATTATTACAACACCTGAGGAGCTACAGCTTGAATTTATTAAATGCAGTTAGATCACAATGAAGGAAATATTTTATGCTATGACGTTAATCGACTTTTGCAAATCTTTGTCAACTGAAAAATCTCCATTCATGAAGAAATTTGCAGAGAAATGGTTCTTTATATTTCAATCACATATATTTGTGAGCAAAGTCTTTCCTGCAGGAAGATTCACAAGAGTAAATATGCCAAGTTTTTAAAAACTTGCAGTCTTGTAAATTTTTAGAAACTTCTCACTCTGTTTTTAAAAAAAGAAGGGAAAAATGGCAAATGATGATAAAATTTGTTTCATAAAACTGTTTAAATTTAAATGTGTTTGCACGATATATATTTTAAAAAATATCCAATAAACAAATTAAAAAAAACATGACTTTTTATTTAACTTATAATTATAACTTTTTTTTTAATAATAATGCAATCATTTTAAAAGGGGGCTTTCGGTTTTCTCTGTTTCCCACATGGGGAAAATTACAAAAACAAGTGCCCCCCTTGCAAGGACAAAATTCAAGTCAATCTACCCTCCTTCATCAACACCGTTTTCAAGTCCTGAATAGTTGCGGGAGAATGATAGTGAATATCAAAGTTGCCTTCAAAAGCCTCACAAAGATGATCTAGTAAGTTTAAGATTTAGAAATCTGACATATAGGTTGAGAGGTTGTTTTATCCTTTAAATATCGTTATTTTCTTGATTTTCTTTGGGATAGGGGCTTATGGGCCCGGGATTTAATCGAAAAATGATAACAGAGCCAACTGAAATCTTGAAAAGGCAAGCTGAGATTCCAAGATTTCAACTTAACACCTCACAAACCGAGCCTCTGTTGCCTGACCCAACATGATGCCTGCCGCTGAAGGCCACTGTTTCCATGCTGATGTTACATTATTAGAAAATCATTGCTTTGGCTTCATCTGGACTCATGAGTGAATAGAAGATCTCTTGCTGATACCTGCTCCAATGTTTATGTTTTAACACCTGGCTAAGCAGTACTGAGTTCAGAAGTAAGCTGAATGCAAACAATAGGTCGTCTTGCAAATAGACCTCTTGCATGCAAAGTTCTGGAAACAGTTCCTGCTGGTACATGAAATTCATATGAGAGAAAAGCTGTTGTACTCTTGTTGGGATTCGCTTTAACGGACAAATACAATTTTTATTATTGCGTGTCTAGATCCTTGTTAAACTGTTTTTAAATTCTATAATCTTATAATTTTTATTAAATCTATAGTAATATATCGTGAAATGCCCTGCCAAAATTGATGATTTTCTACCTCATTTATTAAAAATTTAGGGGTTAGGCATTTTTAAATTTTTTAAAATTTTAATCTCTCGAAAGCTGCAAAAAAGAAATAAATAAAAACTACACTGAAGTCATCGAAGTGTGTGAATGACGAAAATTGGTACAAGCATTTCCTCTACCATTTATCACCAAAAAATTCTTAAAATTGATGTTAAAAGTTTAAATTTTTTCGAAAAAAATTTAAATTTTCGGGTTCTTTATAACTTTTTAAAATTTGGGCAAAACGTAAAATTTACAATTTTGAAAAAGCGTAAAAAAATAAAAAAAAAGCGAAACAATAATAGCAAAACAACAATATAGCTCAAAATAAATAAAATGACTAATCCACCATTTAGCACAAATATTTTTAGAAAATATTTTGAAAAAAAATCATGCACAAGTTAAGGATTGGACCAGAAATCTGATTGTGTTGAAGAACCATAGAAGGAACAAGAGAACAATTGCTTTAATATTACTATAATAATATGATTTTCCATGCCTATGGAAAAAACATGCCTTATATAATACCACTTTAAAACCATTAATAATTATATATTATTTTTTACAAATATTCAATTTGTTATAAAATAATATTTGTTAAAATCTCTCTATTTTTTTTACACAAAATGTGTTTCATAATTCGTTTCATCTTTTAATGCCAATTTCTTACCTTAATATGTGAAATCTTAAATTCATTTATATATATATATATATAATTTTAAATTAAATTTTATAAATTTAAATAAACAATATTATAAAAAAAAATTTTATATTTTTTACAACCACTCAAGACACATAAATAAACCATAATTACACACAGAGAAAAGAAAAATTTCATTTTAAAGTTTTTATTTGAAAGGAAAATATTGGTATTTAATTAACTGTTTTTCAACAACTTCCCCCTTTTTTTGTTTTTATTCCTCAAAAATTTTGATTTTGGAAAGAAAAAAAATTAACAACTGTCTTAAATCAATTAAAAAACAAATAATCTGATAAAATATTTTTTCATTTTACCTATTTTTAAATTTCTTTGTGTTTCCCAAAAATTTATTGGAAATTTTAAAAGTTTTATATTAAATTACCTATATAAATGAGAAGAAATTTATAGTAATTTTTCCCCCTTTTGGGGGGGGGAATTCTTCAGTTTAAAGCTTTTCCATTTTTAATCACCCTTCTTGAAGGCCCTTAAAAATAAAAAAAAAAAATTGACGGGAAAGGAAACCAAAAAGAAGTTTTTTTTCTGCCCGAAAAATCGTTCATTTTTATCCGATTCGATGCCCTTTTCTTTCTAATGGGAACTTTTTAAAATATTAATAAACCTTTATTTTTTGAAAAAATAAATTTTTCGATAGGACAAATTTTTATTTTTACCCAAACTCCACCTTTTTTTATCCTAATCAGGGGAGAGTTGCCATATAGTTTTAAAATTGGCCCCCCCATCTTTTAAAATTTTTTTCATAATTTTGTTTTTATTTAAAAAAATTTTTTTGGAGAAAAATTATTTCTATATAAAAGCTTTACAATTTTTCTTTTACCTCTCTTTTTTAAAAAAAATTTTTTTGTTTTAAAAATTTTTTGATTAAAAAAGTTTATATTTTTCGCAAATTTTTTTTTACTAAATAAAAAACTTTTTTTCAATTTCTTGTTTGCATTCCTTTTACTTGGAGGCTTTCCTTTTGCCTTTTATTTTACCCCTCCTTTTTTTGGAGGCTTAAAAAAACAAAAAAAATAAAAGGGAAGGAAAAAATAAGGACGGGATAAAGGGCAATGTATTTTCTTTGCGAATGCGTCCAAAATTTTAACAATGGTAACAAAAGATCAATTAAAAAGGAACACCTTAATTTTTTCGGGAAAATGGAAACGTAATATTTTTAAACATTTTTTGATCATTGCATTATTACATTAGTTCACACAAGAATTTTTTAAGGGGGGCGGGATCGAAAATTCACCATTCTTGTATCTGCTCCTTTTTATTTTTTTTCGATTTTCGGGAAAAAAAAGGAAAAAAAACAAATTTTGAATAAATAATTAGCATTAATTAAAAAATCCATTAATAACAAATACTTTTTTAAATTTTGCACTATATACTTGGGAATTACAATCAATTGGAAAAAAATACCAATGGTTTTGGGGGGAGGTCGGCCCCCAAAGGCCTCCCCCCTTTTTTTCCCTGCATTATTATATTATAAAAACCCCTTTATATTATCTATTTCTGTATCATAAAAAATGTGAAAACAATAAAAAAACATTATGGAAAAAATTTTTTCACCCCAATAAATTTTTTTTGTTTCCTAATCTGATATAAAGGTACAAAATTTTTTATTTGCGGCCGGGGGAAATATAATTTTTTCCCGAAGTGGTTTTAAAAGGTCATTTGGGTTTTAACCCCCCTGCTCTAATGGATCACTCTGGCTAATAAAAAATTTAATGAATATACCCTTATATATGATAATGGGGTAATTTTAAAAAAATTCATTCATCGAATGAAAAATTTTGGGTTTAAAACATTTTTTGGGAAAAGGGGTTATCTGCATTCAGTTCTTGGTTTACTCATTAGAAAAAAATATTTATATAAATCTAGATAAATTTTTGAAAAGCCTTAATATAATTTAGCTATACAGACCTCTGATTTAGACATTTTGTGCGTGATTCGTAATTTTAAAAGTTTGTCACCCGAGACACAATTTTCTAATGTATTTCACAAAGAATATGGCTGCTTTTTTCTTAGATGTAGAAAATATGGGGGAAAATATATATAAGAAGGCATTTGTTCTCACAATTATGACATAATACTTATCGATAAAGATCATCTTGAACTAAGTTAACCAAAACTCTTTTACGACTGGTTTTATATTTAGATTTTTGATTAGTGCTGGAATTTTGTATGAGATTGATTATTTTATCTTATAGGAAAGGGAGGTATAAATATATCTCATGGTGATATTTTTGTTGATTCATAACTTAATTATAAGTCTATATTGTTTGGTTGGGGCATTCGTAAATTATTAAAAGTTTATTTGGTTTTATAATTCTAGCTCAGTTTACTGAGATCTCAAAATTTAGGAATAGTTAGTAAACAAGGGTGATTTTGAAATAAAATATATATCTCTCTATAAAGTTAAAAAATAACTTTTCATTTTCAAGTCTAGGAGACGAAGCGTAAAATATACTTTTTGCAAAAGAAAAGAAATTATTTTTATGTCATAAAATTGAATTTTAAAAAAAAGTATGCTGTTTTCCTTGTTATAACATTATTTTGCCAGAATATACAATATTGGAACAACAAATCATTTTCCGTTAAGCAGAAAATTATTCCAGAAATTGTTACTTTTTATTATCATTGGGCAAAGAGTCGTAGGAAAGGTAAACTATTAAGGTATCCGACTACGTTCGGAACCGTGATTTTTAAAAAGGGCATAAACGGATAATTTTCAGGATATTTAGTGTCACTTAGATTAGAATGCATGAAAAAATTTTTGTTTTGACAAAAAATTATTTAAATGCAATATTTGGGCAAAAATTAACTTAAAAACCTTTTTAAAAATTTTTCCTTTTTGGGAAAAATGCCTATTATAATAATTTTTTTTGCCTTATTACTCAGATCTCTGTGGGGGAATCTCAACTATGATTTTTAAAAAATTCACATTATTTTCAGTTAAAACCCCATTGAAATAATTATAGGCTTTTTTTTTTCGAAAAATTTTCCCCCCTCTGTTGTAAAACATGGGCCTCACTTCAAGTTATACATTTGAAAAATTCTATTTGAACCTCTGTACAGAGGTCTGAGCTATTCGGCAAAAAAATTTTATTATAATGGAAGAATTTTAAAAAGATTTTTTGAAAAGATTTTGTTTTTTTTTGTCAAATGTGCAAAAATTTTTAGAATACTATTCTTAAAACAATTTTATATACTTTTTCTAATCTAAGTGCCCTAAATATCATAAATATTATCCATTTATACGCTTTTTCAAAAACACGGTTCGAACGTAGTGGATACCAAAAACAAGTGCTTCTACCAAAATAAAAGTTTTGGGAGATTCTTAAACAAACCATTTGTTATCCAATTTAACCTGATTAGCGATTGGTTACTCATTTAAAAAAGTCCATAAATAAAAAATTCGTACTTAAAAATTTTATAAAATCTACTTTAAAAAAATATTTATATTTCTCTAAAGAAATAGTACCGTACGTTAAGAAATTACTTAGAGTCTAGAATACTGGTGTATATTTGAAAAACAAAATCAAAAAATTGATCACCCCTTTTGCAAATTGATTGTAAAAATACTTTTTTTTTTAATTACAACTGTGAAAATTAAACATGTTACCTATCATACCGAAATCGCTGTGAAACATATGCATATTTCCTAAACGGGTTACTTAAAAAACAGAGGTGCCGATTTTTTTGATTTTTTTCCCCGTTTTTTTAAAGGGGGAAAAAATTATATGAAAGTGTGTGTGTGTATATAAAGTGACTCAAATAAGAGTTTTCATCGTAATTAGAAAAAGTAATTCAAACAAAGTAAAAATAGAAAAATTATTTTTTATAGCATAGGTTGATCAGCAAATTTTTCGACTATCAACAAAACTTCGAATTATAAAATTTTGGAAACATTTGTACAAAATAAAATAATTTGTATCGCAAATCGAATGAGATCTAAATCAAATACTAATACAACTTATGAGAAAGACGAAATCATTTAAGTTATGTGTGGATACATCAAAGAGGAAAAAGGACGGAAATAGGTTAAACATGTCACATAATAAAATGAGGAGTGCGAACAAATTATTTTGTTTGAGAAACCATATGAAACCCTTTGAAACCAAATTTACCTTTGACCCGAATGACTCGGAAGAAATCGAAATAATGGTTTAGTCAACGTATGGGAGAAATATCGTATTTTGGGGGAAACCCTTTATTTAAAAAAAGAGAGTCAATTTACAGAAAAAATTTGAGATTATAGGGAACCTCAAAGTTTTAGAAGGTGCGAACCTTTATGGATCAACGTGCCATTTTTTCCCAAAAAGTGTTTAATGGGGGATGACGTGCCGTAAAATTCGACTTGTATTAGGGGAAAAAAACAAAAAATAAATACTAAGAACACAAAAAAATTTATTTACTACTAAAAAAACCTTTTAAGCTGTATAGTTGTAAATGTTTTAGTTATGAATATAATTCAAATTAAAGTAACATTAGTGTGAGTTCTGTTGTTGCAGATTGGATGACAAAGAAATTATATTAGAATTGTAATATGTTACTTTTAGTAGAATGCATGCTAAATTGGATTCATCTGCCACACTATTGGAGTTTAAACAATTATTTTTTCTGTGGTTAATCTTTTTGACGGCAGAATTTGTGATTTGTTTCAAAATGTGTTTTTACAGACGATGTTCTGCAAACACACACTATTCCAGAACACAAAACACACGTCGCATTTACTAATAATATCACATTTCTAGATTTACCAAATTTGAAATGATCTGTTACTTGCCCTTTTTATTCTTTTGCTGAACTAACCATGTTAAGTAACATTATTTAAAAATCATAAATATAACACAAATAAACTTTAAAATACAATTGTGTTAATCTAATTGACTATGCTATGCGTAGACAAACTTGGCATCCTAAGCAATTGCAGTTCACAATGTAAAGACAATAACAAAAGAGAGGGCTCCCCACTCCGCACCACGACCAATCACTCGCGTTTGTTATTTATACTTCATAGTGAACTTGATTATTTTGAAGTAAAATGCGAATCATTTTGTCTCTGGTGTGCCCAAAATGTTGTGTCACGGACCATAAATGGCACGGGTGCCAATGGTTCACCATCCAATCGGTAGAATCATCCACATACACACAATAGCGTTCAGATCTTTAGTTAAATAGTACTAATCATGACGCAAAGTGTATGCCAATATTAATTAATGTACCTCAATCATCGAACTGGAAACAGCTGTTATACAAGACTGCTCAATATTTTTGAAATTTTATTTAACTGCCTGGTCGTTTCAATTAAAAATGAATACTTGTATTTGTCAAGAAAAACCGAGAACTAAGAATTATTATCATATCAATTTTCATATCTTTTTTATTTTTTAGTTTTAGTCAAGTGGTCTTATAATCTGACTAATAAGAGTGTATTTATTTTATTTCGAAATTTTTTTCTAATAATAACATAACCGTTTATTACATTACTAAAAATTATTTAAAACTTTATTATAATACATGGGTCGTAATATTTTTCATATGTTTAAATTATAATTAAAATCTTTAATTCATAATTTCTATAAATAAGTAGTCTCAACATGTACTTTAACTATGTGTTTGATATTGCAATCGATTTTTTTATAAATATCGTTTTTTATAGAAGATAACTGGAACATGTTTATTAACGATTGCTTGTGTGTGATAACCATTAAAATATATCGATGATACCAAAGCACTTCCCCCTCCATCTATAGTACTACAAATTGTAAACCTTTTATTTACAATTAGTGCTACATAGTGTTTTTAGAGAGTAGCGTCATTAATTTAAACAAGTAATATAAAATTCAACTCCTACTTAGATCAACAACGAAAAATTTTATTTTAGCTACTCTTTATTAAATAGTTACAATTAATATAAATATGTATATACATAGGACAGAATCACAACATTAAATGGTAATTAGTTTTTTTAATTATCATTAAAGTATCATATTGTCCTTTTAATTTCAGTCCAACTGAATGCTTTAACACGTGAGGGAAAAATCTTTTCAAGTTTTGACACAAGTCGCCAAAATGGTTTCTAAGTCGCCAATGTGGCTGTATTTGTAATTCTGTAAATAATTAGTTTCAATCAATTAATTTTTATTAATTATAATTAAATTATTGTATTGTCATCCAAAATGATCCTGTATATAAAATTTCAGTTTAATTCAGCGCTTTAAAATGTATTTTATTAACGATTGAAAATTCCACCAAGATAAATAAATAAATATACAAATATATAAATAATTAAATATATAGACAGTGCGAGCTAATAGTAGGAATTGAAAAACCAACAACAAAATTCTAAATATTCATATAGAAAGTTTTTATAACAATTTTTTTATCTTTCGCTCCATATACATATATATATGTTGACAATTACTAATATCATTTACTTTTTTTTTAATGTTACCAATTTTATTGTTTAAGATTAATAACAAACAATGGCTTAGGATAACATTTTATCATTGTACTTTAAACGGCAGTCTAATTTTGCTCCCCCTAGATACTGATACACCGTATTTTAAATCTCCTTTATCATGTAAAAACAATGATGATTAGATAAAATGATTGGGAGGTTTCTTTTTCTGTTTCTTTTTCAATCAATTTTACACATTTCTTATGTATAACTCATCTAACACAAAACCGGAATAAAGATACAATTTCAAGGACTTCTTAGAAATTAATAGCGTTATTCACTTTTAAAAAAATTCATTTCAACTTTATTTTTATTATTAGCCCTTTGAATTTAAAGCGAAAAAGAATAGTAACTTCAAGGATTTACTAGTGTTAGTAGTTAAAATTCTCACGAAATACGCCTAAGGCAATAACTTCATTACTATTCAATGCATCAACTCTTATAATTGAAACAACTTTCTACTTAATCATTATTTTTATTTCTTTAAACTCTCTATTCTTTTAATATTATGTAACATGTTTAATGTAATATAACATGTAGAATGACAATTAAAAGTATTATATAAAATAAAAGCCATATTAAAAATTTTAAGAATGCTAAAATAATTTCATTTTGTAAGACGATTAAATTTTTAAAATTCAAAAAACAAAAGATTTATGTCAAATATCTTTTTTGTTGTTATTTTTGTATGATAAGGCTTATTTGCTTTTGAAAATTTTAATGTAAAAAGTCCTAGTAATTTACTTATTGAAGAAAAAACTGCTCTTTTAATGACAATTTCTAACTATAATGTTAAAAAATATTTTACTGTAAAATGGTGGCGGTACTTTATTGTCAACTATTTTCATTTCCTTTAGCAACATCATGTTGATTTTGTATTTTTCTTTAGTTGTAGAAATGCTAGGAGTTTTTGCAGAATTTGAGATGTCATTTCTCCCTCCTGCGCAGCTTGATTGTATTTAAATGTTAATCATTTGAGTGTCACATGATCTGTTTCCTTTCATGTGAATGTGATGCGTTTGTATGGTGTGGTCTTGCAAACTCGACATTCTTTGTTTTCACCAAAAGTACTCAATAGGAATATTTTTATTGCATTGACATAGTATGGATATGCGTCTTTCAGCATAAAAGCTTATAACAGATAACACATACGATAAATTTACTTATAAATAACACATACAATAAATTTACTTACAAATAACACACGATAAACTTACTTAGAAATAACACAAGATAAACTTACTTAGAAATAACACACGATAAATTTACTTAGAAGTAACACACGCGATAAACTTAATTACAAATAACACACACGATTTTCTCATGTGAAAGAGTGAGATAACGCTTAGTGGTTATTAAACACATTTTCCATCCCAATTTGGGACACAATTCTTTGGTTTAAAAATGAAACATGTGGTGAAGCTTTCATCTTGACGGGATGCAATGACTTCGTCATGCATTTAGGAGGATTCGATGTCGTCCAAATACGAATGGTTTCCTCCGCTAGAATTCAGCCCTCAATCAACAGGGATTTTCTCGTTCATGTCCATCCTCAAAAAAGTCAGTTACTTCGAACCGTTTGAGAGCCCTAATTAATCAATTCTTCTCTTCATTCCTTTCACCATACAAAGTTTTCGCAACGTAACAGTTGCTGACTCTCCGTTCAAATAGAACCAACTAATCAACAACGCTCGATCATGCAATTTTAATTCTGAAACGAATGAGAAATCCTGTGTATCATGATTTTTCATTGCAAAATTTTGCATAATTTATCTGAATCTCTCAGATGTCAGTGTTATCTACATGTGATATTTTTCACTAAAAATATTTTTGCTACTAAGAAATTCCGATTTCTTGTGAGCCCATTCTTGCGAACCGTACTTTTTTTTTATCGTTGTTTCTTCCTTTTTTCCTGAATTTTTAAAATTTAAACGAACTTTTGGCTCATCTGGTATGTACATACACGAGCATGGATATAAGTGCTTGAAGCATTTTTTGTTCGATACATATATTACTTCTGGTGATTCTCCACACTTACGACGAATATAGCAATGAAATAAATGTAAATAATAAATTATTTAATTGGCCTATTTCAAAGCATGCGTATTTGGAAAAGAAATTTTTTACCTTGAATATCTTTCGTTGTTCTTTCCTCGTCGACACAAAAATAATACTTCCTTAAAAGATTGAAAGTAGAGGAAGTTTTAATTATCATTTAACATAATTAATAAAAAAAATTGGAATCACAAAATCCTCCAATGTTGCGATGCTTGATTTCCTTCAGACAAATTCTTTGAATTATTTTTGAGAATTTTTTTTCTAAATTACTTGATTTTAAAAGGTTCTTTGTACATCTCCGATCTTTCGATAGATAAAAAGTGCACCATAGAAAAAAAACTGTTAGAAAGTTTTTGGTATATTTGTTTCGTTAAAATACTCATAACAGATAGGCATATAGCAAGTTGATATTTTGAAAGAAACTATTTAAAAAATATTGCAGACAGCAACATCCATCCAAAACAAGGAAATTCTTACAGTGATGTATTCCATTTGAATAACCCTATAAAAATGTTTTACCTACATGTAAATACACAGGGGAATTCTAAAATTATGGGTCAAACTTTTTGGGGTGGTACAGCTCACTAAAACCAGCAATTTTTGTATAGGAATATATGGGCGAAAGTGCCGCGTTGAGGCACAAACAGAAAAAATAACATTAATGGAAGCATAAAATGTTCATTACCAGCATACTTAACGAGGGATTCCGTAGAGAAAGTTTTTGAAATTGCATCCTCCAGCCATCATGCATGCTTGGCGACCTTAATGGCGTGATTGGCTGACAATATGGGTGATAGTTGGCAGCAAATGGGTGTGTCAGTGATGTGCTGCATCACCAAAATCGACATTTGTGCTTGAGATTTTGATCGTCTTACAGACCTGGCTGTTGGCAAATCTTGGTCTTGTCTGCTCGATGGCCAAAGACCTGCTCAGCTTTCTGCCCTACCTAGGGTGGAGGGCATGGCATGTTTCAGAAGCATCACCAGACATGATTACCTGCGAGCCTATCTGTTTAAGATTGGCTTTGCTGATTCCCCCTTTTTCCTTTTTGTAAATCCGTCCCAATGATTGGAAGCACCTACCCGGGTTGCCCCGATCTACTTCATTTTTTTCTCCAAGACAACTGGAGAGCCCTTTCCCGGGAGCGACATCTGCTTTATATTTGACTGAAAGATGCCTTATGTCCGAGAGCACGTTGGCAGATGTAATTTAAAAAAAAAAGATTTTAATCGTTGGGTGATTTTACTAATAGAAAAAAGGCAGACATGGGTTCAATGTACGATGCTGCTAATGGTAACGGAAGAGCAGCGCTACGCAGCTACAAAGCAGGCTGTATTAGGTACGTTTTCCCAATAAATGCATGCCGAACCACAAAATGTTTTTGCGATTACATCGACAACTGTGTGAAAATGATTCTTTTGTCCCAATACTGATGGAAAGGGTAGATCTAGGACTGTACGGCAAAAACACCTGGAAGAAATCATCTTGGACCAAGGGCACGAAACACCCCGGGAAAAAATTAAAAACGTTGGGATGTGGGTTTTCATGTCAGCCCCCAAAAACCCTTAGAGAGTGTTTTCAACCTTTTTTTTTATGCCGCAATCCCGCCTTTTTAAAAATTCTTATGTCACGCTATATGTATGTGTGTGTGTTAAATTTAAATCACATTACAATACGTAAGTTTTAAAAACTTACGATGAAAAACTGCTGAAATTAAAATAAGACAATTGAGTGAGATCCTTGTGCTTAATTTTTTTTTCAAAGAGATTTTATGTTGGATTCCAATTTTGTTAACTTTTAAATCCCCCCGTCTCCCGTTTTTTTTATATTTAACCCATTTTTCTTTTTGCAGACGATTGGTATCTACATTCTGTTAAATGTAAATTCAGTTAAATATGAAGATAGAAATGGTAATAACAGTTCTCTTGCACATTTGTTTTTGATCACACATCACAAAGCCATGCCATCCTTTTTTTTTTTTGTATCAAATAACGGTTTAATTAACACATCACTTTGTATTTCTGTGAGTTCTTGATACTGTAAATCTGAAATATCAGAAAGATCTAACGACATTGGCTGCGTCATCCAAATTGGGAAATCAATTTTTTTTAAATCAGAAAATCTTTCTTTTAAATCAGCTGACAAATTTTTTAGGTGATTGACAATAGAATACAAAGCTGTATCAATTACTTCACTTTTTTGGAGCCAGTAAAACCTTTCAAAAGTTTTGTTTAGAATTTTGTTTATAATTGACTATATTATTATTAAATAGATCAGTTACACTCTAAATGAGACCGTTTTCTAATTTCTCTCCTTAAGAATCAAATGGGTGGGGGGGCCCCCAAATTGAGAAACAAAATGGTTTAAAAGTTTTAAATGTTGACTGTTAGTGGGTTTCAATTCCAAAACTGTTATAACATTTTTGTACGGAATCACTCGTTAAGTATGCTGCGAATGAACGTTTTATGTTTCCGTTAATGTGTTATTTTTTCTGTTTAAGGAATCCGACTACGTTCGGAACCGTGATTTTAAAAAAGGGCATAAATGTTTAATTTTCATGATATTTAGTGTCACTTAGATTAGAATACATGTATAAAATGGTTTTAGGGACATTTTGACAAAAAAGAAATATTTAAATACAATATTTCGGCAAAAAATTAGCTTTAGAATAACCTTTTTTCAAAATGTTCTCCTTTTGTCAAAAATGCTTCTATTCTAATAATATTTTGCCTGTATATAGCTCAGACCTCTGTACAGAGGCTCAGCTATGATTGTTGAAAATTTCACATTATTTTTAGAGTTACAACCCATTGAAATAATTATTGGCGTTTTTTTCTTAAAATTTCTCCCCTCTGTTGTCGTAAAACATGGATAAACCCACTTCTAAGTTGTATGTTTCAAAAATTCTAGTTGAGCCTCTGTACAGAGGTCTGAGGTATATGCAGACAAAATATTATTATAATAGAAGCAATTTTCACAAAAGGAGAATATTTTGAAAATTGGTCATTCTAAGTTCATTTTTTGTCAATATATTGTACTTATTGTTAATTTTTTATTGTAATACTATTCTTAAAATAATTTTATATACATTTTCTAATCTAAGTGACACTAAATACCATAAATATTATCCATTTATACGCTTTTCCAAAATCCCGGTTCCGAACGTAGTCGGATACCTTAAGCCTCAGCACAGCACTTCCGCCCACATATTCCTATACAAAAATTGTTTGTTTTAGTAAGCTCTACCACTTCTAAAAGTTTGTCTCATCGTCTTAGAATCAGCATGTATAGAGTTTAAGTAGAAAACGGCATTTGATACTTTTACGTTAATTTTTTCCCTTCGTCTTCTAATATCAGTAGCGTAACGAAGAATATTAAGACCCCTCCTTGCAATGTCTGGTTTTGGGCCACAAGCTGGATCCTAAGAAGGGGATTTACTTAGGCTTTGAAGAACAAGTTTTTGACCACCTAGAATTCTGCCTCCCACGTGATGCGGGGTAAGAGGTGTACGTTACGCTATAATTGATTACTGTTTTTTTTTAATGCCGTACTTAAAAATAATGTGGTAGCCACTGTGGCAGAGTGATCATGTTCGTGAACATATGGCCAGTGTGATCGAATGGCGGGTTTAAGTCCTCTCTAAGGCCTCTAATGACCCACCATGTAGAGGCACTGATGCAAGTTCTCTTTGGAGGCTGAAGGCTCTCCCATGGGTGTGGTGGGGAAATTTAGAGAAGGGTGTCAGCTCAGGTGGCATCTTCACCGCTTGACCATAGTTCAAAGTTACGATGTATGTCCTCAGTAGCCCTCATATTGCTTCAGTGTGACATAAATTAAAAATCTGAAGGAAGGAAGGTTCGTTCTGGATACCTTCCGTTCCGAACCGAGTACTTTACCGATCACGCCAAAACGATCGTCTTCGCGTGATGTTGGTACTAGTTCATATAGATATCACACCGCCACATAGCCCCCGCCAGTGTATCGGTGATATAATGTCACGCTTTGGATTCGGCAATGTGACAGTGCTTTCGTTTTGAGTCAAATTACTCAAGATGAAACAAAATATGCAGCGCCCGTTTCTATGTTCGGATGCTCTGAAGTCCCCTTTGTAGGTTACCTTGTAAATAAATATGGTATCCTACCCTTTTCTGAAAAGTAGAACTCCTTGCTAATTATAAACAACCTCTACCACAGTTCACGACCTCAGAAAATTTTTGGGTATTTTGAACTTTTATCGAAAATTCTTACCTAAGGCAGCACGTGGCGAGCATGCAAGCAATTGCGTCATCCGTGCGTGACGGCTTGAGAATTGCGTCATTTGTGTGACGTTTTAATTGCGTCATTGTGTGACAGTTTAATTGCGTCATTTGTGTGAGACGACTTTGAGAAGTAACGGCTTATTTGCGTCAATGTTTAACAGCTTGGTTGCTTTTGAGGTGGATAGATGGCGCCACGACTGCGGCGCGTGAAGGGTGCTGTTCCTTTGCACGTCCGGGTCACCAATGAAGGAAGGAAGGCTCGTTCTGGGTACCTTCCATTCTGAACGCGTGTACTTTACCGATCACGCCAAAACGATCGTCTTCGCGGGATGTTGGTACTAGTTCATATAGATATCACACCGCCACAAATCTAAACAAAGCAATGTGAGGGCTTGGAACGATAGACCTCTAAATTTTGAGCCACGATCGAGCAACGAGAGCGAATCTGAACTACCACCTCAATCTATCTTTCAACAGCGTGAAGCGTGAAGACATTGAACCTTGACAGATTTGTTGTGCATCAGTCCCTCAACACAAAGGGTATATTTTGGTATTTTCCGTTTGGAGGAGGTTGGTATTTTTCCGTTTTTCCGACACAAGCAATGAAGTCGTCAAAAGTTATACAACCAGCACCAAACAGAATATCCCCTCTAGTAAACTTTTGCCACCACATTTTCAAAACAAGTCACGGCCTTTTTTAATCAGTGACATCTTTTTTCAAAATACATCAAAAATATATGGAAAAGCAATGAGAACTAACACTTATAACATTTTTTTATGTGTATATTCTGTATTGTCGCCAATAATGCCAACTTGGCGAGATTTGCGCTGACAAAACGAAAAAGTACCAACGGGTTTTATGACTCGAAAGAGACAACCCGGCTACTAGTTTAGGACTATGATCCCTCGGTAACCATGGCCCGTTTGTCGCGAAGAATAAAAATTTGAACTAAAATGAGTTCAAAAGGCAAAAATGTATTTCGGAGTAACATAGAAGTTAAAAATAATAAAATAAAAGATAAATTGCGGGAGCCTCCCTGTTGTGCTTACGTTTGTTTTTTATTGGTGCCATGCAAAAAGAAAAGTACTTAATATTTTATTTCACTTCCTTTGTTCACAGTTCGAAATTCTCATTAATTTAATTCAAATCATTCAAACGAATCATTTTAAAAGCTATAAATCCATTTCTTCAAAAGCTATAAATCCATATCCTTTGAAAATTTGTTAAAAATGTCTATCATTCGCGAATGAATGTCTTTTTCCTTTAAAAAAATATTTAATTTCTGATAACATTAGATATTTTGTTAAAATTTTTAACTTTAAAATGTGTTTTGTGCAAAATATGTACGTAAAGCAGCGTTTCTCAAACTGTGGGGTACGCCCCCTGGGGGAGGCTCGAGCATATCGGAAATAAAAGATTTAAAGAATAGTTAATTTACTGGAAGGAATTAAAACAAAATACTTTCAGAATTAATAAAAAATGCACTTTTACTCTGATATAATTTTAAAAAAATCATCCGGTGATATTACGTCATCAAAAATAAAAACTTCTTCAATACCTAATTAGCTATCTTTGATCTTATAACCAAATAAAAAACTTTCATTTGATTTGCTGTAATTCTATGATGAGAGATTTTTTATAACGTTTTCTTTTTAAGCATGAAATACCACTGTTTCAGAGAAAAAACACAACCCAGACCCAGAATCGAAAAAGTTTAGGAAGATAAAAAATTCATCACTGTTATTATTTTTGGAATCTGTACATTATAGCTGTAAGCAGCAGAATATATTTGCTCTACATCTTTTAACCTTCTAAGTTATTGGTACAGTTAGATATGACCCCTCTCTTATGCGTTTGTTTCTAATTAGGGAAGTTGTAAATAATGTATTTCTGTGGGGCGGGGGTTCCATGTAAAAGAGTTTTATTCCGTTGGGTGGATGACTTGAGTACCAATATTTGGAAAACCACAGAGAACACTTTGAAGGATTACTTGGCGAAAATTTATTTTTATGAGTACTCTCAAACATATAAAGCATAATAAAAACGTTTTACACAATTTTTTTAGCAGTAACATCCATATTATTATTATTGAATACACTTTAAACCGGAAGGGGTCGCGCGGGGCACTCAGATCACAGATCGTTAATCCTGGCAAAACTGTTTATTTGTTACAAAAGAAAAATTGAAAAGTCCCTCAAAATAGGTAAGTATACTTTCTTTAAATTAAATTATTCACTGAAATCACGATTTATTTATGTCGTGTACAATAAAAATAATTATGAAAAAAAAGGATTGAGGTGACTCAATCAACCCCACGAGACCATGAACGTTAGTATCGAGTGTGCGCCTGCTCCCAGGATAAAACATTTTAAAGTTTTCTCGCTTTAAATATTAAAAACATAACAATTATTATTCATCGGAATTTTGTATTATTTTTCATTATTTAACATTAATTCTAAAAGCTCATTCTGTGAGGCTTAAAATTACAGTTCGTTTAAAACTAATTTTATAATATGAACATTCATTTTGAAATATCACTTTACAATTTTGTAAACATTGTCATGCATTCGGGTTTACTCTCCTGACAATTCATCTATTATATCAAGAATGTTTTAGTTTTTTAAAAAAAGAACTCGTTCGAAGAGCGGGTACTTCCGATAGTACACTTTTAATGTATCAGTGCTGCACAATGTATTTTATAACTAATTTATTAATACTAAATTAAGAGCATGTTTAATAAGTATTAGCGACTTTCATGGGCTTGTCTTGCAAAGAAAAGATTTTCAAAGGAAGGTTTAAGATTAGAAATTGACACTGAGTACTTTTTCTATATTTGGCCGAGATATATATTTTGTCTTCAAAGCAGCCACCGCATTTTGCAATTGCTCCAATTTAAAAATTCGAGAAAGAAAAATAAAATATGTATTACTTAAAAGTAACATATATAAAATTAAATATACTTTTCTTATTAGTTTGTACGGTTTATAATTAAGATCGTATTGTAGCTTTAGCGTCAAAATGCATTATTATTGCATTCAATGCATTATTATTGTATATGGGGGCGCGATAAAAATTATAATTGAAAAGTGGGTCACCAATATTGAAAGTTTGAGAAGCACTGCAATAAATTATTCATCCATTAATAGCACGGTAAAGGCGCGACACGTTGTAATCACAGAGAGAAACACATGTGAGACAGGATATCATTTGATACAATATTTATCTCTCCTCTTTATTAATTTATAAAAAACACAGTAATGACATTTTTTGATTTCTAAGCCAATTGGCTCAATTCATGAAGTCACATGATAAAAACAAACACGTGTTTTCCATTAAATTCAAAACAAACATTAAACTAATTGTAATTGTTGTTCTATTTGTAAAACTCAGATAGAATTTCAAATTTCATATTTGGATAAGGATGTTTAAATGTTAGGAAAAAAATCTTCAAAAAGATTATTTTAAATTAAAAAAAACATATTTTGTTTATACTTTTAAATAAAATGCATTTTGTATACAATGTACCTTTTAAGAGAAAGTTTCTGCAAAGAGCAAAACTTGCCAACACCGGAGCGCGTGAACTGATTAGCTAGAAACACTAGATAGTTTTTATCGTGTGACTATGACGTCGCATGAGTTTTTGAATTGATTGGCTAGAATCACGTGGCTTTCACTATCATGTGACTGTGACGTCACATGAATTGAGGACCTTATCACAATTTTCGATTTTTAATAATGGTGCTAATTTTGTTTTAGGTACTTACTTATGTTAGTGTCCACCAATTTAGCTAAATAAAAAAATCATCGCCAAATGCTGTCATTGCAGGCGCAAAGAGGATTATTTATTTATTTTTGTACATACATGTTTGGGAACAGTTTCCCGTGATAGCTGCATATCACAGCATTTGGCGACGTCATTGGATGAATTGTTCGACGGTATACGTAAGTACCCTGATTTACATGAATGATTCCAATAATCAAAGTACATATAATAAGTAATGGCTAGTAGAAAAATTGTAAATATCCTTGATTTAATTCATGTATTACGTATTAAAACTAAGTAACCGAATTTCAATGGAGGTAAAATGTACTATTAAATTCATGGATATTTAATTCATAAAGATAATAGTTTCTTCATATTGTTTGAAATATTCCATGAAAGGAGGTTGGCAGCTGCACTGATTTGGGCACGAAAGCCTTTGCCAGCACTTTGAATGTCTTTGCGTCCAGCACTAGTAAGAAATCCCTAGCATTTTCTTCAACATCTTTGACGACAGATAATAAAACACCTGAAAAAAAATAATTTAGAAATTAAAACTTTTCAAAAAATCTTTATTCAATAATGGAGAATATTTGTCTGCTTACGAAAATTATTATCTATTTGTATAAAGGATTACTGACGAAGTACTATTCGTGCCAAAGACAAAAGTAAGACAAGAAAATATAAGGATTAATTACGAACTAAGTTAAGTGCTTGATTCGAAGAAGTATGTTGTTTTGATTGTTTATGAAAAATGAGTATAGCATGTCCTTTTTATTTACGAGGTGTGACACAAAAAAACTAAAATAAGTGGGTAGCTTGAAATAAAAAGAATGGAGTTGGCAACAACTGTTTAGATGGCGTCATCCCACACACCTCCTCTATCCATGTGGCCAGTTTCGACTTAATTGATCCCACCAGTTGAGAGTACTGCATCCTTGAGTGAACACGTGAAACTGCATTCTGCAGGGAAAATGTCTAAAAACCGAACAGCGAATTAACATCTTCTTGTAAAACTTAAGAAATCAGCCACGGAAACATTTCAAATGTGAATGGAGTGTGTTTGAATAGCATAAGCTGTGGGCGACTTCCCCTGAAGTCGCTCCCTCACCATCCTGCCTTCCTAAGGGTGTGGGAGAAAACAAAGTATGACCAGAAACTTCCATAATAAGTATTATTTATTGTTATTCAAGCACACTAATCAACCACAAGTTAAACTGCAAGAGGATGCCCTAGGAATGATATAAAGAAATCAATAAACCCTAAGTGAACAAGCGCAAGAAAACAGTTCCTTCAACCTAATCAATCTTAAACTATTAATTTCCAATCGACTAATTTAGTATAGTGGCAAACTCCGTTCTTAACTCAAGTTGTGAAAATCAATTAAATCTCACATTCGTAACGCCGCAGCAGTTTCTCCGCTCCTTCTATCTTACGATTACAAGACGTTGACTTTATATACTCGAACTACTCTCCATATCAGGGGTGTCCACGGCAGCCGAGTGGTCAAGGTATCGGATCGTGGCTGGCCTTGTCACGAGTTAGAGCCTAGTACCACTAAACACCCGCCGTGAAGGGCAGCGATGCATGTTAAATCTGTCGAAAGCTCAAACGCCCTCCCGTTGGTGTGGTGTGGTAGTTAGGAGAGGAGGGTGTGCCAGCTCAAGTCGTCCACTTTGAGGTTCAAAATTACGTGGACTGTCACCAAAAGCCCTCGAGTAGCTGAACAATGCGACGTTAATATTCACTCACTCACACTATATCAGGGTTTCTTCTTGAGAGGGATGGCAGTAAATTAGCGCGAATGCTAGCCCAAAGATTTCCCAAGGGGATTAGTGTGAAGGTCGCGTAAAGTTCCGTCACAAAGCTGTTTTCAAGAGGGAGGGACAGTGTGGAAGATAATAAACGCGCTGGTCTCAAAATTCAAGACACTTTGTGTTCTTCGACATTAATGAAATTGTAATGATTGAATGGGTTCACTGTCGTCAGACTGTTAATCAACACTACAACATTGAAGTACTAAAAAGACTTCATAAAAAATTTAGGAAAAAATGGCACAGCTGTGGAGAGATGGCTGGCTGTTGCACCTGGATAATGCACCCGCTCACATCACCCTATCAATCCCACAGTTTCTCACCAGCAAAAACATTACTGTGATAGGGCATCCTCCTTATTCACTTGATTTGGCTCCACGTGATTGCTTTCATTTCCCAAAGTTAAATTTTGCCCATTTTACATCAGTGGAAGAGGTTCTAACAAAAATGGAAAATCTCCAGAAGAGCCTTCCAAAGACTTTGTTTCAGAAGTGTTACTAGCAACGGCAGCTCCGAATGCAGATGTATGTGAATGCTGAAGTGAACTACTTTGAAGGTGAGAATGTCACGGAGAACCAATTCTGTAAGATTTATTGGAAGTCTCGTTTTTTGTGTTTGTGTCACACCTCATATTTCAAACGGGCAAAGAAAAACATGCATAAAGACGTTTACTTAGATATGATTCTAAAAAGTAGTATAAAAAAATTGTTTGAAAAAAAGTATATTTTTCCATACAGAAAGAGATCTTGAAGTGTATTTCCTTCATTTGTATTGATTCATTGTATAGTTGTTATGCATCAGACAATGATATAATTTATATGCTGTTAATGCTGCTTGCTGTCAATCTATTAGTATACCGATATTATTCTTTGGGACTTTTTGCGCATTTATAAATTTTAAATTAGCAACAAATCATTTTCTTCTGGATTTTAAACTCATGAATATTTAATCTTCTTTTTCATGTGAATATAATTCATATTTATGTACAACGATATGTCCAAATAAATAGGATAACACATTTTGATTTTGTTATAATATATATATATATATAAAGGCCAAAAAAGGTGACTCACTCCTCACGATCTCTCCGTATCTATTAAACCTGCAGACTTGAAATTTGGTAGGCATGTTTTTCATAGAGTAGAAATCCACTGAATTATTGGACACACTTACTAGAGAATTTTTAAGCATGTTTCTTTTGTTGAATGGAGATCCACTAAGAATGGATTTTACGGAACTCGAATACAGGTGAGCGAGGGGAAACTAAGGCGTATTGACAAAAAAATTACTGTTCTCTAACTACAGTAGAACGTCGTTTATCCGATCAGTTGGGACCGGACACCGTTAAAATAACTGAAAAACGAATGCGATCTATGTAATATATGAAATCGGTCACTAAACGAATATTGAAAATCATCACATGCGGGAAACGTGCTTGAAGAAAAAGCAAAATAGGTGCATAATGTTGAAATTTTACCTTTATTGTGGAAAATAATCACGTATTTTTCACTGTACCATTGTACACATTCGTTTTGACTTCTGAAATTAGCAGAACCGTCTAATTTCTCTGTAAGTTCCAGAGCTTTCGCACAACAGAGGGCCCAATATCGGGTTCCCTTTGCTCCTTCTTTGTGAAAACCACAAGTAGAGTGCACGAGCAAGAACAATATCGTTTGCTTCCCTCATGGTTTTCCTTCCATCTTCTGAGTCATGTTTTGACGCAATATTTAAAATGGTTTCTCGGCTTTTTTTTTTATGTAAAAAGTGTTGACTTTCAACATTATAAAACTGTGCTAGAAACGTTCCACTTTCTCCCTTCGCGAGACGGTTCAATATTTCAAGTTTTGTCTCTTTGTCCAAGACGTTGCGCTTCCGTTTTGAATTCGAAGCCATAGCAGTTCACAACTCAACAAAAGGGCACGTATACACCCCCTCATTTGGAAACAAACTGGCCTAATATTCCACGCAGATATTTACCAAATTGCACAACTGAAATTCCCCAAATACCCCTGACCTTGGGTTTTCCCGTCACTTTTGGCCTCACGCGAAACAACTGTTCAGCATTGCACTGTTCGAAAAAGTATCCATACGCAGTACATGTAGTTGACAAAAAAAAAACTGGTCCGGATATTTGACGCTCCAGATAATAAAAGTTCGGATAAACGACGTTTTACTGTAATAGAACTATAATATTGAAATTTGGTTTGCCTTTTTCTTTTGTTGAATTGAAATCTGCTAAGAACGGCTGTTTTGGAAATCGATCCTCAACGGGGTTACTGGGCGTATTGATTATAAATATTTTGTTTTTGCTCTATTAGATTTAGAAAGGAAATTTGGCATGCATGTTTATTTTACGGAGTAGAGATCCACTGAAAATTGGTTTTGCGGAAATCCATTGGGTTATTGAGTTACCAGAGCACACGAAAAATCATTCTACTGTCAATTTTAGAGATAATTAGAAATTATTTATTAGAAGTTCTGTCCTTTTCTGCAAGAGATGAGAGTTACAAGTATAGGTATATTTTTTAATGCAATCAAAACTTTAATACTGGGACCTAGATATCAATAATTTATATATATATATATATATATATAAACTATCTATGCTGGTTAGTGTAAAAGGTAGTTCAAAAGATACGTTCAAAGATACCCAAGACTCTTGATTCTCTTGGAAAAGGATCTGTAAGTAGGAAGATTTCGTTTAATAATTTTTTTTTCTGCTTTAAGAAATTAGGGAGAATTTGTTTCAGAATATTAATCAGTGGTTTTATCATACTCTCTGTGAGTTTTTGTATACTTTGAATTTTGGTTTATTTTTTATATACTTTGAATTTTTTTTATATACTTTGAATTTTTGTTTATTTTATTTGGTTTTTCCTACCGAGTTGCAAAAGGGGAAGGTTGGTGCCTTAAAACTAGTCTAACCCCACTTATTTGGTCATAAGTCCGAAATTGCATTCTGACTCGCTAGGTTCTTTTTTATAATTCCTTTTTAGTATTTTTTCGATCTTCATGTTTTGCTTTTATATTTTTATTACGTTATTTCTTGTTATGTTCATTATCTATTATTTCTGGTTTTTAAAATATTATACAAATTTATTTTATATATATATATATATATATATATATATATATATATATATATATATATATATATATATGTCGTGTAATGAAGTAGTGTTGGCCGGTGTATGTAGCTGTAATATTTGATTTAGTAATGATGTCTTCAGAATTGAGTTTAATCTTTTATTTTTCAGCACACATAGCGTAACTGGTCAATCTATTATTATTTTACATCTATTGGGCATAACACGTAAGTAGACACATATAAAAGAAGTGACTTCTTGACGAACACAAACACAAAAGACAAAGAAAGCTGCAAATATTCATATTCTTATATGATGGTGGCATGCAGAGAAAAGAGAATGATTACATCAGAATTTTGTTTATACACCAGCAGTGCAAGCGCGTGACTATTACTTAATAGTAGTTCTGATTCGCTAGAATGCGTGGGACAGGGATTTTCGGTTTAGCCGATTACGATTAAGATTACAATGTTTATTTTTAAACCAGAGAATTAAAGTTTGTTTAAATATTTGTGCAAAGAGTTAACAAAATTTCACTAGAGAGAATTATTACTATATATATAGTCATATTCTCTACAAACTAGAGAAAAACATCCATCTAACACATTTTAAAAAACACATAGATAGTAGGAGAATCACAAAAAATGAAGGACACAAGAGCAACCGAGATTAAAAATTATAAATTAGGAATTATAAATTATAAAATGGATGCTATAGTATTATAAACATATATATATATATATATAAAGTACATATTCATACAACATCATGAAATATCCTGCGATGTGGGTGAGTAACGGCTAGTAACTCTATAAAATAAAACATAGCGATGACAGAGATGAAAAAGTAGAATTTATTCGCTAGAAAGTTTTTTTTTTTCTTTAAAAAATATTATGCTGATGTAGGAAAATTCTGTTTTTTAAGTAAAAATACTGTTAAGTAATACTGTTTTTTCAACAAATATCAAATAAAGCTATTATCACTATATTAATAATGACAATACATTTTAGTACAAAAAATACCCTTACATATATTTCCAAGTGAAAAAAAATATTAATAAAATAGCTTTCTTCTTCAAGCTAACAGTTCATGAAAAAAAATCAGAATATTTGTTTATTTAAATAAAAGCATTTAATTTAAAATAAGTTTGCGCATGTAAAACGTCTAAATAAATTGAAATTCTGATCCTTTTTAAAAATTAAAAGTCACAATTAACAACATAAGTTTTTTTTTTTGCTTATCCATGTAAACATAGTCGCTAAAAGATTTGTCACTTTCCACTTATTTTTATTTTTATTCTCCCTTAAACTGAAATTATTGAAAATATTTATTAATATCTTAGAAAAGTACTGACAAAGTAATCTACTCAATTCTTTAAAGTTAATATTGTTTTATATTTATAAAACTTATTGTTTTTGTTTTATGATGATATCACAAGAAAAGCTATTAATGAGTTTAAAAGAGAGTAGATTGTTTTTATGCGATAATGATGTGAAAATATCTGAAATTTCAAAACAACTTAGAATATCAAAACAGGAATGTAATAAGGATATATAAAGCATATTTAGCTAAAGGAAACACACAAAAGCTTCATCATGTAGGGAACGAAAATAGGAAAAGCAGGCGATTGACAACTCTACAAATTACTAAGGAGTTAAATTTAAACTCGGAATCTAAATTTTTTGGGCTTGCAAGTTGACAATTAAAAAAATACGAAAACCTTATCTGTCAGCTTTAAATTGATGATATCGTTACTCTTGAGCTAAAGAATAGAAAATCTGGAATGTAGAAATGCGGGAAAAAGTTGTATGAACCGATGGGAACCAGTTTGTGTCACAGGGAGATGACGACATTAGGAATTTGATCAAATCCCTAAGGCATATGATCAATTGACGGGAGATGTTCAAATAGCGTCTCTTCAAGTTCATTTTCCTGATGAAAGTAAGTGATTTTATGAAACCCTTGAACTGTTTCAGTGAAACGATGAACTAGCCAGGATTTGCATTGGCAAAATGCTGTCCGGAGGGGCACCCGGTTGTTCGAGCCCTTGTACTCCCTAACAATACAGGTAGTACTATCAATCTTCTAAATATCAACCCCATATCTTTAAAAAAATGGTACCATAGGATTAACATGGAGACTGATATTTTAGTGTGTAAGTAACGGAGAGGAAAGATGTTTGTTACACATAAAAAATACCAGCCTAATTTTCTAATTATTTGATAATTAGTTTCGAATAAATAATTTGTATTTCAATAACTATTGTTGTATTGCTTACTTCTACGTTTAATAATGCACAATATTTGTTAAATAAACACTTTTAAACTCTTGACAATATTATTTCTTCATTTCACTGAAACAAATCAGGGATTTGTTCAAATCCCTTACTTTGATCAGGGAAAAGACCTTGAAAAGACGTTATTTTAACATCTCCCGTCAATTGATCATCTCCCTTAGGGATTTGATTAATTTCCTAATTTCATTATTTTCCTGAGACATACACATTTTACAACTGATGGAAGACTAAGAATTCGACGGGAACAATATGAAGGTCTTCTGCATTGCATGCAACCACTTGAGCAGGCTGAAAATAAAGGATTTATGATCTGGGAAGCATTTGGTTAGAATGGGATCGGTGCCCTTATCACTATAAAGGGTAGCAGAACTGAAATGAGCACTCATCCCATCTAGAAAATGTTAAATCATTAATATAAGATTAGTTTTCAGATGGTAAAGGAATATATCGGGACGACAATGCTACTCCCCATCATGCCCAAACTGCACAGATCTGGTTTAACCATAAGCTTAGCGTATTTCATCATCTGAAATGGCCATCTAAAAGTTTAGGTATTTGTGTAATTGAAACTCTGTGAGATGAACTGGAAAGGCATATAAGATAATCGAATAACCTTTTCACAAAAGTCAAAGATCTGAAAATATCACTTCATGAAACATGGTCTGAAATCACTATAGAGACATCTCAGAAGCTTACTACGTTAGTACCACGACGAGTTAATGCTCTATACCAATGGTTCCCAAACCTTTTCATCTCATGAAACCCCTAGAACTAGAAAGTGTTTTCATGGAACTCCATTTCATACACATACTTCAAAGAGTATACCTCAAAATAATATTTAAAGTAGATCAACATGTTATGGGAACTTAATGTAAAGGCTATTAAAAAAGTATTGCATTTATTATTAAGAAATTATAATCTAATTTTTTAATATGATTTTACTCACTAATAATATTAATTTGTGATCCAAGTGTCACTTATCCATGCATTATTTAATAACTAGGATACGTAATTACATTTTTTTACAAAAACCGTCAAAGTCTAGGTCTATAGAGATTAAATGCAATCGCATTACTTATTAAGAGTTTAATTTGTTTTATACTTGGTTTTTGTAGCCAGTCACGTTGAGAAATATATTTAACTTAAACACGATGCCCTGAATGGCATTAAAATGTTTATAGTTGCATGAAAAAACACGTGTATTTCGTATGAGTTTTCCACCTAAAATTTAGATGCTGTTCTTGTTAAATTTCTATTATAACTTCAAATCTGTTGATATGTTGTTAAGTTGTTTCTGCTCCTTTATTATAGGCGTTTTTACCACATATATAAAAAGTTGAATTTTCCATTAGAAAGCTTTTTAGTTTTGCAAGTCATTTTGTTAACTAACAAGTAGAAATTATCTCGTGTAACTCGAGATAGTAATGAATGGACTATTCTCAATTTAGTAGGAAGTAGGAAGTATATATATATATATATATATATATATATATATATATATATATATATATAGGCAATTCTCTACTAACAAGAGATAACATCAGAAACAATAACATTCGACAAACACATAGACAGCAGGAAAATCACACAATGAAGGACAAAAATAGTAATCAGGATAATAAATATAAAATGGATGCTGCAGTGTTATGAACATTACTGACTTAGGACAGTTATTATATAAAAATAATTTTTATAAAGAATGGGGTTGAACATGTTTTTGGCCAGCCAACCTTCCCCTTTTGTAAATAACACTGAGCAAAACCAATAGGAAATAATGGATAGAAATATCTAAATCCATTACAAGATAGAGGTAACTTACCTAAAAATTGCACTTACAAATGACAAGCCTCGCTAAATCTGAGTGGAAACATGAATTTGTTGCCAGATTCTATACCCTAAGACAGATTTAAATCAAAAGAGTGGCTGAAATGTAGCACTTAACAAAAGATTAAAAGGAATGGAAATAAAAATTAATGATAGTTGCATATTATAGCATAACTATAATAACACCAGAGTAAATATGAATAAAATAATAGTAAGTAATTTCTAATCAAATATTAGATTATGGAGATAACTATAACAAATTATTTGTTTATAGTAATAAGCTATTATCAATCTCATAATTTTTATCCTAACTATTTTGAATAGCTTTATTTATATAACTATTAATAAAAGTAATTGGGTATTTCTGATTTAAGCAATATTTAGTAAAATGTTTATAGTTATTTATAATGTCTGATTTTTGACACAAAAATTTATTACGCTGTATATAATTAATAACAATATTTCTGAATATAGAAACATGTACATTACTCTCCCAATGAGGAACTTTTATAATATTGAAATTAAAATCTTCTCTTTTTATCATAAATATTAGAAACTATTACATTTTCATATAATTTGACATGTATGTCAAGAAAATTTGCTTCATTGTTGTTATTATTTGTCTGTATTAAATTAAGATATTGTGGATAAAAATTAATGTTAGGTATAAAATTAGCTTGTTTGCCAAAAATGATTATATCATCTATATAACGATAAATATAAAATTTAGAATTATTAATGTAACTACTTTCAAAATAATGTAAGTATAAATTGGCAAGACAGTTGCTCGCAATCCTTTAATCTGCTGATAATAGTTACCTTTATAATATATATAGTTCTCTTTAAGTACAAACCTAAGTAGTGAACCAAATCTATCATAATTAACATTATTAAATAATTTGTCTTTATGTAAATTTACAAGTATATTAATCAAATCATCAATATTAATAGAGTTAAAGAGATCTTCAAAATCCAAACTATAGACTGAATAAATTTTTTTATCTTTCATTTTTTCAACAAGTGATTTGCTATTTTTAAGAATGGCTGAGGATTTAAGATTATTTATTGTTTCATGCAATATTTCATGTAGAATTTTGCCTGTTTTGCTGATATATATATTAAAACCATTTGTAACTGTCCTAAATTTAACTGGGTCTTTATGAAATTTGGGAGTAAGAAATATATGTAGAAATTTAAAATTATATTATTAATTTGAATATTTAACTTTTTATGAAAAGCCAAGATACGCTTATTTATTTCTCTATCAGAAACAGAAGACTTAATAAAAGCTGTATTATTATCGAAATAATTGTTGATCAATAAATTATAATAGTATTTACATATGAAGGCAAAATTTCCTGGCACTTTATCAACATAAACTATAATAAATATATATATATATATATATATATATATATATATATAGATAGATAGATATATAGATAGATAGATAGATAGATAAAATTTTCCGTTTTAATGAGTAGGACGAGCTGTAGATACTTATAACTATAGAAACTTCATAGATAACGTTGACCCATTTATAATACATATTTATTTCTTCTCGATTTTTTCATTGAGACTCGTGGAATCCCTGGGTATGCCTCATGGAATCTCAGGGTTCCGTGGAGCACAGTTTGGGAATCACTGCTCTATACAAAGTAAAGGCGGTAGTTCCAAGTATTAAATGAGGTGACAAGTCATTTGGCCAGTATGTTTATTGTAATTAAATTAGTTATTCCCGTATAACATGAGAAATATGTTAATTGTGTGTATTACCTACACGTTTTAAAGTACACATCACTGCACATCCTCATATGTAAACTGAAAATAGGAATTGTTAGACAGAAGTACGAAATGCAAACTGTTGTATTTACATAATATTATAAGGAAAGATAATTTACATAAGTCTCGTGAAAATATTTTTCCACTCAAAATATATTTGAATTTCATATTATAATTAAGTTCTTTTGAAAAACATACCATCGTCTTCTAATGTAGAGCCTGGTCTAGGAATATAAGTTATCTCACTAGGATACATGGTGTTACTTTCATTCCATACTTTCATGTTTTCTGTTACGTTATCCAGTTTGATGAGCTGTAAAAATTCGTTTTAACATTAATAAGGATTCTACCCATTTAAAATACCCATGTTATTTGAGAATGTATTTGAAAAATATAACACTTTGCGAAAAAATATAGTGCATCTTTAATTTTTGAAGCATTTTATTGCTCTTATAAAACGTTTAAATCCTTCCAGGTTCATTTGATTTCTGGATTATGACTCAAAAAAATGTCATTTTTTAATGCCTCTTATTATACATACTTATCTTTATTAAATATATAACAGCACCATTCGTATACAAAATTTCCTAAAAATTTCTAAATAAATTAGTAAAATTTATCTGTAAAGTTGCCTTTCTGCATGGCAGAAATCATGACTTTGGAGTCAATTCACACTAACTATAAATATAAAGCTAACTATACATATAATACCTATCTTTTTTCTTGTTTTCAAATTTTCTGTATATCTTATGCATTTAGATAAATAATTATGAAATTATTAATCACAAAATTGGATCGTGTATGATAAACTCGAAAAATCGGTACTGCGCATAACCCAACATCGCATTCTGCACAGTAGAATCTCGCTTCTCTTCTTACTTTCTTCCCTTTACTGTCTCTCTTTGATAAGAAAATAATACACTGTCTTATTGAATTAGTTTTCTTGTATGTTGGAGGAATATAGTCAACAAAGTGTCTTTCAGGCAAGCGTGAAGAGGGAAGCTCAGCAGAAGGACGTCCTCTTTTGGCAGAAAATTCCACCGTGTGGTATTTTTCAATTATTCAAAACCATAAAAAGCACATGTGAAGTAATTCGGGGAATACCGATTGCCCATTGTTAATTTTCGCAGTGCCCGATCTACACTCGGGATGAGCCAGGATGGTATGTTTCACTTGCTCGAGCTCAGTTAGATAAAAACCGGGAATGGGTAAACTGCTCAGAGCACAGAAAAACATAATTTGGGAAAAGTATTGGTTCTAAAATGCTAATTCTTCCCATTGTAAATTTCACTCTCTGTATTGAATTTCAAATGATATAATTTTTTATAACCTTACAGAAGAGTGCGCACTATGTTGTTTTTCTTATGTGATTCTTTTATTTACGATTCCAAACCTGTCTCTCTCTGGAAGTTATTTCTATTCTTTTACATATTTTTTCTCTCAGAGACATGAAATTGGTTTGTCTGATTTTTTTATGGTTTAATTTAATTTCATTCGACGAAGGTCCACCTACAAGTACATTTTTTTTCCATTTTGAAGTTTCATTCATTTCGCAGGTATCTATTTAAATATTTTTTACATTACATAACTGTGATATATATATATATCATTCGAATGTTCTAAATTATATTCTCAAAATTCGTAATCTGGGAAAAAGTTTCTCATATTCTTCAAGAAAGCTGATGAATATAAAGCTAGCATGGAAAGTAACTTTGAGGAAATGATAGAGATATCATTGACGAAAATATTGAAGTAAATAATATCAGCAATGTGTGAATTTGAGCAATGTACAATCCAGATTCATTTTTTTAAAATAAAGAATTTTATATTGGTAAAGATATGGGGTAAAACACAATGTGTAGAGTTCAAAATTGAAACAGATGACAGTGTGCAAGTTCTCCCTGGCATCAAAACATTTCCGAAAAATACAGAAGATAAAATAGAATCCTTTTGGTATCAAACACATTAGCTGGATTTTCGAGAACGGAAGTCTTCTTATTTTTGATTTTTGACAAGAGGCCAAGTTATGCTGAAACACCCCGAAAAAGATTGTGTGGATAGATCAAATCTACGGTGTAATATTTATATGTCCTTTATTGAAATCATCATACCTAGAACAGGAAATAAGTTTACAGTGTCTTTTGTGAAGCAAAAACTCCAAAACATCTGTTTCAGAAAGTTTTTGACAATTGATCTCATCTGGGGCCCTTCCCTGTTTTTAAATTTTTTTGTACCCTTTTTCATAAAAATTTTTTCCCAAAATCTCTTCTTGCAGTCTTTGGAAAACCAATACTATTTTTGGCCCATCAAAAATTTTCCCTATTTTTCCGAAGTTAAAACAAGCTTTTTCTCGGGCAAGTTTCAAAAAAAACCTAGGGGGAATTTTTTTAAACAACCCATCAAAACCAATTGCCAATAAGTCTCTTCAAGGTCTGAGTCCTTTTTTTTTATTTCTTATTTGGGTTTATTAGTTCTTGGAGTAGATTTCGCTTGGTCTATTTTTTTTTCTCTTTTTGGGGGAAGGATGTTCAGATTATTTGTATTTTAAAAAAGAATTTTTTTTACCCTTTCCCTTTGCCTATACCAACCAGAAACGATATCTCTCACTATCAAAAAAGTGTAAAAAAAGCGAGAAAGCAACACAAACGGAAAGAAATAATTTGTTCTTTCTCTTGGAGCAATGTCTTTAAAACATAAAAAGTAACAAGTGTTACCAAAAGCGCTAAATTATAACCTCCACTAGTACAAATTTAAAAATAAAGCTAAGCCAGTAAAAGTTGTTTTGGGCTTGTAAATTTGAAAATATTATCTCCTCAAGGCAGCTAAAAAGAAATGTAACCAACTGTCTTGCGGAAATCTCGGGCCCAAAAACCCGGTGTTCAAAAATGTCACGCCCGAGTATTACTCGGGGTAATTTTGAGTGCATCTTTGTTTTACCCGAATTTTTTTTCCCCGGGAACGCTTATTTCGGCTTCATCTCTTTGTCAAAACCGACTGATTCTCGGAAAAAGTTAATGTGCGCTCAATTCAATAGATGGCAGCATTTTACTAAAGCTTAAAAGGTTAAAGGTTAAAGTTCTTTGGTTCAAAACATTTGACAATTTTTTACCCAAACATCAAAAAATTTGACAGTTAAAAGTTTTAAGGTGATTAATAAATTATCCTCATTAATATAAATTACCTTCTTCAAACAAATATACTCTGATATTTTCTTTATATTTGTTAATAAATTTAAATTTTTTTCACTGCTGATATCTATAATTATATTCTTACTTACTTTTATTGTTATAATAGGTTTCTTTTAACAGAAAAAACGAAATTTAAAAAAAAATTTCCTTCAAATTTACTCACAAAAATGTAGCGTGCCTCTAAAATTTTAATATTAATGCATTGACATTAGATGTAAAAAAAATATTTTCTTACGATTCAAATTACCTAAATTTCTATTATAATTTGTTATTTTAACATAAACTTGAATAGAAATTAAAATTATATACATTTTTTTATAAATCCTTTAAAATGGAATATTTTTTTGAGGAAGAATAACCGAAAAAAATTAACTCCAAAAGCTAAAACTAATATGATCCTATATTCTGATTTTATATTAAAAAAAATTGTTAATGAAAATTAAAACCAATATTTTTTAAATTTTTACAAAATCTTTAAAAATTGTTAATATAAAAAAGTATTCTATTCTTCAAAAAATTTAAAAAAAGGGGCAATATACTGTCCAATTCTTTAATTCGTCTTGACAAAAAAACGAACTGCCATAAACATAACGGGATTTCTTCAATTGAACTGGAATAGTTTATTGTTGGCAATTCAATTCCCATGTATAATAAAATTACATAAATAATTCATTTAAATTTTTAAAAAAAAAAAAATATGACATCATTAAAAATTTTGTTAAATCTCGGGTTCGGTAAAATTTAAATCACTAGACAGTTCACCCTCTTAATTTGGTTTGCCCTGCCCGGGCCCCCGAAATCCCACAACTGGTTTTTCCCGTACTCTGTGCGGACCTGATATTTTTCTCTTTCTATCTTTTGTTTTGAACATATTTTATTATTAGTTATTCGTGCAAGGGTTTTAAGTGCGTTTGTCTATAGTACTGGGAAATTCTCATCCGAGGTTTTTTGTGGGAAGGTGGGGAATTTTCCTTTAAAGCAAAAATTTAGATCCTTTAAAATATTTGATAAGAACAGGGACTGGCGGGCATTGTGTAATTTCTTGCTTGAGAAAAAAAATTAAAAAGGAAAGGTAAACCCAAAAAAGCCCATATTATGTCTGTCCCCCTTGCAATGTAAAAATAGTTTTTTAAAATACGATTCAAAATGTTGCTTTATATATGCCCCATACACAAACTCTCAACTGTTTGAAAGAGATTTTCGAACATGATTTTTTTTTAAGAAGAGAAACTTTTAAGATGTATATATAACATTTTTTCATAGCATGTAGGGGTGTTTGTAATCTACAGATATAAAAAAAAAAATAGTGTTAAACTTTAAAATTTAAAATTAAAAAAAAATTCTTCCATTTTTCTTTTTTAAATATTATGCTTGTTTTATGGAATAAAAATGTACTTCTTTTTTTGGGAAAATTTTGGGCAAAAAACTAACCGCTTAAAGGGGTTAAAAAGCTAAATTATGATATCAAATGATTTATTGACAATTAATTTCAGAAAAATTTTCTCTTTAGAGATTCAATCACTGTACAAAATCAGGCAACAGTTTTTTTTTTTAGCCTATTTTCAAATTTCATTTAATACGATCCCAAAAACTCCATGGTTATACAAAAACAACTTAATTTTTAGGGTTGTTACTGAAATTTTTTTGTGCACACCTTACAATGAACTTTTAAAACATTTTTTTTTTTGCTACTTTTTTTAATTTTTTGCTTTAATAATTTATTTAGGTTTTTTTGATTTTCTATTTAAATAAAAAATTTTTCATAAATTTTTTTTTTAAAATTTGAAAATATACTCTTTAAAACGTTAAGGGTGTTGCTTTTGTTAAAATTTTCCCCTTTTTTTAACACAGATAATCCTGATTACAATTGTAAATTAATTGATCAATTCTTAAAGTTAGTTGAAAAAAGATGATAAAGGATGAATGATGATTTCTTTTTCTCTTTTTTTTATTCATATCAACTTTCAAAAAAACCCCAAAGCATCATTCATTTTTTATGCACAAATAAAAATAAAAATGTATTCTTCATTTACATATGTATTTACTATGAGGTATTTAATTCTTGCATTTTTCATAAAAAGGGAAAACAAATGTGAAGTTTAAAAAGAACTAAATAAAAAAATATTTTTCAGTAAAAAATATTTTAATAAATTCCTTTTATTTTAAAAGTAATAATTTTTTAAAATTTTTTTAGCATTACAAGCGAAAATTTTTAGAATCTAATGGATATTTTCAAGAGTTTTTTTGTTCTTTAATGCAGCCCTACATTAATTGATGGGATTTAGGCTCTATATCTTTCGTCTTCATTGAAAACAAAAAAATATGTGAGGGATGAAAATGACACTGAATACAGCGATAATTTTTTGGAGAATTACGCTTTATAAAAAAAGAACAGATGTTTTTTAAAGAAATGGTGTCAAGAGAAATTAATGAATTCTCAATATAAGTTTCACTTTAAATACTTTTATTTATTAAAGAAAAATCACTTTTTTTGAGATCTATTTAAAAAAAAGGTGCCTGAAAAGTATGGAACACACTTGGAAAATAAATAAAATAAACAAAAATTTTACTTACGGTTTTATGTTAAAAAAACCGGTTCAGTTCTGATTAATGAAATTTAATTAGATGGCACAACGTACATTTTTGCATCATTATTGTTTTAAAAATTATTACACCACAAGAATAAGCCGTTGTAAAATGATTCATCAATTTAAATCTTCAACACATGTACAATGTAAAAAAAAATGGAACAATGTTTTTGAGTATTAGAATGTTTCAACGTTTCGTTTTTTTTCGGCGCTCTAAAAAGACTGCCGTCGAAAAGTCAAAAAGATGTATAAATTTTGGATGGAAACTCGTAGAAGTTTCAAAATTAAAAAAATTACTTTTCTCTATCGATTTCTCTTTTAATAATTAAAACTTTACATACCCCTCCCCCCGCGTATACATATGTACAAAGATTAAACATCCCCTATTCAGGCAGCGGTAGATAAAACTACAATGTAGATTGATTTGCAAATTTGTAAATAGACCATTCAAATGATCACTGAATGACTCAGAAAAAAAAGATTTCCTTAGGGACACATTAAAACCCAAAATGTTTTAAAAAAGACATCCGATTTTGAATGTTTGACCAATGTAACATTTTCAAAGCGTTAGGGAAATTTAAAAACAGGTTTTTTTAATTTTGAAGCATTGGAAAAGAAAAAAAGAATGATAGTTGTGGCATTTCAAATGAAAAAAAAACAATTTGGTTGGATTAAACAGGTAGATTCAGGTTTCTGGGTATGAAAGGTAAGAATCGAGTGTCTAAGGTGACTATTAGTTTAACAAAACGTGCATTATTCGTGAAAATTTTTTAAAAAAGACCGGGGGAAGGCTGTGGCAGATTTTCGTGCATTTCGATATCGAAAGAAATTGTGATGAGGACTAATGGTTGAGTGACATGATGTTTTGTTTGAAGAAACGAGGTTGTTATCCGTCAACGACAGGCGAGTGAAAGAATATCAGTTTGAGGATGTCATTGAATGATCGGGGTCAGTTCTGCCCGGGTGTGCGACGTTAAACGTATCATTTCAAACGGTGTGAAATAGACTAAGAAAAATTTGTACTTTTTCCATTGGGTTCCCCAACCAGGAACTACAACTTACCGAAACTGTTTCGCTTATCTTTTTTTGCTGACTTCTCTTTCGAGTAAAGCTAATAACTGCTACCATTAAACATCTGGAAGCGGGCTACATTTGTATCCAACAGAACGGTGAAAACCCCAAAAATTTCAAAATTTTAATTTCAGAAAATCCGCATGCCTTTCCCTGTCCCCTAAATTCACCTAAAATTTTCCGGATGAGTTCACCCCCAATTTCCCCCTTTTTCATTCTTCACGAAAAAAAACTATAATAGTCTTTAACGTTTAACGCCCCTCAGGTATTAAGGCATGCCAAAGATTTTCGCCTAATCTTAACTTCAGCTGAGACTACGCCTTTTTTTATGAGACAAACACACCTACAAAGCTCTGTGTGCGAGGTTTTTGATCCCAAAATTTTACCGACGTGGTTACCCCTCAATTCCCCCTCTTTCGTTTCAACGTTCTCTCGTCACACTCCATGTAATTTTTGATCATGAGGACATTAAAAAGAGATTTAGGATGAACTGTAACAAAATTTTAACTGAAGGATTATAAAATATACATTCGATAGATCACTGGCGTCAGTTTTAAAATCACTGTCCATTTTATTCACATTTTAGAAAAGTTGCACGATAGTCACCTCAGTGTCATTGTTTTCACATAGACGCTGATATCGTTAATAGAAATGAAAAAGGCAAAAATAAGAAATTTTTTTTTGAAAGGGTAAACCCTTTCCCCAAACACTGTAAGGTCATTTATTGCATTAAAAAGCCTTGAAATATTTTAAAAATGGCGGCTCAAAGAAAAGAAAATCGTACTTTGGTAGGACGTATATATTTCTTCAGGCACTCAATGCATCAGTTAGTGAGACGGATACATACCCGGGTGGGGATTTAAAGGGGGTTGTTTAAAGAGGACCACATTTAACATTATTTTTAACATCTGTAACTATGTGCATCAGAAAAATGTCTTGTTTGTGTTTTAAAATATACCCAACCCCACTCCCGTGGAAGGGGTTTTAAAAATTTTTGCTGTATCTTTCAGATCATTCTCTTTGAAATATCTGTCTAAAATTTTGGATCAATCCATCTTAAATAACACTAAAAAGCTCTAAGCGGACCAAATTCAGCTGCAATAACCCTTTTTTTTATATACATAAGAGCTAAAACATCATGCACCACTTTCTGCCTTCAAAATACCATCTAGCCTTGTCAGGGATACCACTATTTTTTTGGTAGATGACGGGAGACAGGTAGTTCAATTTTTAAGCAGTAGTCCTGAAAGTAGAATATTCGAAATGAAGATGTTTGATCTCAGCTGTGCCTTTCTATAAAAACTCAAACTGCTATATCAGTTAAATCCGCTGAGTTAGGCTGGGATCTTAATTAAAAAATCCTTATGCTTCTCGAACCTTTCCAACACAATTCTAGCCTTTTTACTGGGGCGGTGTCCCGTTGGAAGATTCCACTTCCCGTTGGGAAAACAAACGCTATAAAGGGTGCAACTGATCCGTTTTACTCCCGATGTCTAAAACTTTCAGTCCTTTTTTCTAGAGCTAAAAAACCGATAAGCAAAAAAAAGATTCTCAAAGCATAATACTGTGCATATAGAAACTTTTTTCGATATGGAAGCGGGCCCCCCTAAACAGCCACCTGGTGATGAAAGAGAAATCGTGATTTATCCCAAACCCAAGAAACTCTCTTCCATTTTTTATGGTCAAGTTTCAATGTTTTTGAGTTTACTCTGGCGTAGTTGACTTGACTCTTGGTCAACAGAGGCCCATGAAGGGGGCGTTTGCTTCGCCCCCCTGTCAAACAATATCTGCAGAACTGTATGCTTAGAAACATTTGAATCTGTATTGCTTTGGGGTGTCGCTGACCACTATGAAATAGCCTATGAAATAATTTTTTACGTCCTTTTTTTTTAGCCTGGACATCAACATCTAAGTGTCTACTACGGTTTCACCGTTCTTTAAACCTCTTTACATAAGTACTAAAAATAGCAGACACCAACAAACTAAAAGAGATACTGCTTCGGAGATAACTCGTTCCGTGTCTTCGGGCCATTGCGATCTGCCTTCTTTCAAATTCGCTAAGACCAACCCCTTTCCCCTCATTAAAAATAATTGGAAGAATGATAATACTTTTCTCTCTTTAATCACGTGGCTTCCGTTTTCCCAAAGTTCGTTGAAAAATACGAAGGTGTTCATAATGTTTCGACTCGACGGTGCATATATATTCAAAGAGAGAACGATAAATAGATAGAAGACAGATATACATATTTGTACTTATTTTCATTATTAATGGCATCAGTCTGTGTTGTAAGACAAAAAAATAATAATATAAATAATTAACGTATGACAATAAGAACACTGCTGTTAGGAACTAAGCAAAAAAAAAATTTTGGATTTATGTTATTCAAACTCATTGTAAAAATTCTTGAATAATTACAAAATACACGCAATGGTATAAAACAATAATATTACTTGTATATACATCGTTTGAGATGTGAGTTGTAATAACTTAAAATATATAATTACTATGTATTGGAGATTGTATTCAATTTATGTATGAGTAATACTCTAAACTACATTACCTAGTATTCCTTTCGTTTCTGGTATTAATAACACTTGTTTTTTGTCTTGCTTGATTGCAATAGCTGTGGTATCTTTCAAAGTAACTAAATTGGATCCTTGTTTCCCCTCCTGAAAATGAATCAATACATACAACGATAATTTCCAAAATAATTATTTATCTGATTTATTTAATAACGATGATTCTTCACCAAGTATCAAAAAAGTTATTACACTGAAATGATGTTTTAAAAAGCTACGTATATTGTAATTTATTGAACCGAAATAGAACATGCCCATAACTGGTAATAAGTTTCAGATTTTTTTCCCCTCAAAGTAAAAATATACCTGGAATTATTATTTTTTAGCGGGCATATTTTTGAGTTATTTGGTTGGATTTTATTTTTAAATATTTCCATCGTCACTCAGAACCTAAGTAAAAAATTAGGTTTTAGCTCAGAAGACCTGGGTGGCCAAAGGTGCTTTAAAACCATTCAGTCTTTCTAACATGTAGTATGATGATATCCTGTGAAAGCAAATGAATGCATGACCGAAAGCGTTTAGGTAATATACAGGGTATCCGGGCTTAAGGTATCAAAAAAAAAAAGGCTTATTATCACGGAACTACCCATCAGAATGTAATAAACCAGCGTTTCTCAAACTATGGGGTGCCCCACCCAGAGGGGCGTGATAACTCTACGAGGGGGGCGTGAGCATATTGAAAAGTTGGAAACAAAAGATTATTTTTAAAAAAATTATTATTTACTGAAAGTAGACAAACAAAATACATTCTGACGTAATAAATAATGAAATACACATTTATACTGATGTAATACACTTATAAGTATATCAGTACTGTGCAATGTATTTTATATAATTAGCTTAACAATACTAAGTTAAGAACAAGTTTGATAATTACCATTGATCCCATAGGCTTGTATTAATACTTATCTTGTTAATTTGTACGGTTTACAATTAATCCCTTAACTGCCGATTAAAAGTTACGTGGTTCGCTCCCCAATGCCACCATTTTTCACGTAGACGAGTGAATGTGATGTTTTCTTCCGGGGGAGCAAATCCTTTCTGAAATAAGTAAATTGTTCGTGAACACTATCAAGGTCCATTGATTACATTCAAAAGCCTTCGGAGTAATTTTATGGATAGCATTGTACCGAAAAGTACATTTTTTGGAAGGACGTATATATAAGTCCAGAAAACTAATGCTTTGGCTGTACGAGACGTATATATATTCAACGAGTAGTATTAAAGAATTCAATACATTGTTATTGTTGAGAGGAAGGCGCGATGAAAAATATGATTGAATATTGGGTCACGAATATTGAAAGTTTGAGAAGCACTATAATAAACTGTTCATCCGTGGACTGGAACTGAGAATTTTTGGGTCTAGTCCGATCGGCGGCACGTGCTCGCGCATTGTTTGGCAATCGCAGACTATAAACTTTTTACATCGACTACATTAGTTAAGATGTGGACGCCGAAGCAAAAGGTGTAATGCGTACTTTGGTTAACGAAATTTAAGTCAATCACATGTGTATAGCGAGTGTTCGATCAGAATGGAATGTCGTTACTCGCTTGCCAAATAGACTTATCAGGACTCTTACAAAATGATTCACGCACACGAGCAGCAGTGTCTCCTATCACGAAAACTTAAGGATATTTGCTAGTTTGAAATACCTAAGTTCCCGACTCCTTAAAAGTTCCTTCACATCGGTGGATAGATTTTGATGTCGGGCATTCCAATCTGTTCAAATACGTCGCAGTACACGCGTAACTGATTTTAATTCCGTTAACGAAAGTGCGAACTGTACCTTTTGCTGTGGCGTCCACATTTTTACTAATGAAGTCAGGGTAACAAGTTTATCGTCTGTGATTGCCGAAAAATGCAAGCACGTGCGGCCGATCGGACAACACCCAAAAAAATCTCGGAGTGGTTTCGAATCCACGGATGAACAGTTTATGACAGTCTGATGCTTACTTAAGTAATTAAGCAATAACGTTTGGATAATTTAAGCCTGTACACCCTGTATTTTTAAATAATAATGCTTTCATTATCTACTTATTTTTAGCATAACATAGAGATTTGCGTTTTTCGTTGTATTATGAAGAAAATAACGTGAAGGAATTTTTCTCCTAACTGTCTCAGAATTTTCGACAGCCTCATATACTATTGCCTTTTTTAAATAAAATCTATTTACAAGTGAAAATAAATACATGAAAGCTATGTTTAAAAATTATCCCACTGTATTTCACACTTCCCGGGCTATTTTAATATAGTTACCTTTTTTGTTGAAGCACTTATTATTGCGTTTCACAAGTTTTTCTATTCCTAGGACATACACCTCAGCTGCTTTTGATAACAAACGATCTGCAACCTCCATTCTCAAATCACTGATAGGGCACCTTATACTTGCCAAAACACATTTGTCTTTTAACTTGCATTTCGAAATTGTTTATTTGGATTCCATTTTGGATTGGGATGACTTGTGCCGCCATTTCATTGATAGTCGTTTTGATCCAGAGGTCATCCATGTTTTGATTTGTGGGACAATGAAATTCTTACTTTCTTACTCTGAATTCGCCTAAAAGGTTTCGACCTACAAACGCGCTCTCCCAGTAGACAATTTATTGATATACAATGGGAAATTTCAAAAATAAAATGGTCCTTCATCTGGGACCCCTAAAATTTTTGAGAATAGGCGGGAAGTACTTAATATACAGTAAAAGATAAGTACCATACAAAAGTGGTTCCCCTCAAAGAGTGCCGGCAAATAAATAAGAAAAGAAAAAAATCTGTAAACATTAAAAGAAAAAACAGATGATTTTTTGGAAACACGAAAGTTCTTAGATGTCTAATAAAATACCAATAGGTTCCACCTGTAAAGTATATATATATATATATATATATATATATATATATATATATATATATATTGTGTGTGTTGTGTGTGTGTGTGTGTGTGTGTGTGTGTGTGTGTGTGTAGGATATCCCGTTTGTAAAAGGTTAGATCAAATCCTTTACCGAGGTCTACAATTCTAATCAAAACAGTATTCCACATGAACACCATCTAGCGTTCCTCTTAAAACGCCGACATCAACCTTTTTCGGCAGAGGCCCACTAAAACCCGTCGAGAAACGTCGTATTTCGAGCGTCAGCGCCGTTCGTCCACGCCAGGCGGTAAGTCTTAATAGCACCATAATAAGTTCTATTTAATCTCAATTGACTTCCCTAAAGTAATGTAATCTAACTTTCCTATTCTTCCGAAATATACTTATCCAACTTTCCTATTCTTTTGAAATATTCCCCATGTAAATACTCCCCTATAATTCATAATAAATTATTTAGTTTTAAACCAGTTTCTTTCTTAAACCATGTTGTCTATTTATTTCAAAATTAACTAATACACCCTAAAAACCCCTAGACACTACGCCAATAAAAACCCCACTATCTGAAGAATCCCACCTTTTGGAAGATTTAGGTTGGATTCCCATATATATATATATATATATATATATATATATATATATATATATATATATATATATATATATATATATATATATATATATATATATATATATATATATATATATAGTAATATAAAATAAAAGTAAAGCAGAGTACTAAAACCTACAGCGCTAAAGCAGAAAGAAATTGAATTCACCAGACACAACAAATGTAGATATAAAAAGTTTTGGACTAAACTGGAAGACCTATTATGATTTCTAAAGCTGTCGCTGAATTACCAAGGAATTAGGGTTAGCAATGCTTTATGGATCAACCATTTATATTATAAATATATATAGCCAACACATATAATATATAACTATATATATATATATATATATATATATATATATATATATATATATATATATATATATATATATATATATATATATATATATATATATATATATATATATATTATCTATATATATGTATATATACTATATTATTAAATTTTTTCCACACGCATCTTGGACATCTTACACATTTAAAAAATTCTACATTTTTGACAACCAACCAATTCATAGCCTACCAAATTTAATTGTCATCTCTCTTTTCATCTATCTTTGCTGGCTGGAATAAAGATGCGTTTATGTATAATCTAGTTTTTTACCTCAGTGAATAGTAGCTTTCCATTAATTTCAAGGCTCTTGGCTCTCCTGGAAAAAACTCTGCGAGTAGAAGTTTCCTAAAATGCTTTTTTGAAAAATCTTTTTCTTATGTAATTCTTTAGGAATTTTTTGAGGAATTTTCTGCTTTAAGATTTTAAGAGAATTTGTGGCAGAATAGTAGTCGGTGGTTTCTCATACTTACTGTGAGTTTTTATATACTTTGAATTTTTATTTAATTTATTTGATTTTTACTACTGAGTTGCATAGGGGGAAGTTTGGAGCCTTCAAACTAGTTTAACCCCACTTATTCGGGCCTAAGTCCGAAATTGCTTTCTAACTCGCTAGGTTTTTTTTTTTTTTTGTACTTTTCTGTAAATTTGATCTTTATGCTTTGCTTTTGTATTTTTATTACGTTACTTTTTATTATGTTCATTATCTATCATTTCTTGTTTTTGATATATTATATAAATTTCCTTCATATATATATATACATCAATACTGCAAAAGTCTCAAGAGATTAAACAAGGTGAAGATCTATAATTTTTTGCTCTTCCTTTTTCTTTCATCATCTGTATCTCTAAAAAACAGCGAGCAAAAAGAGTGTGTGTGCTTATAACCTCATGATAGAAGTGATAACTTCAAATTTTGTAATAATATTTCAGGAATTAGTTAGGTGAATAAAAAACAAGGGGATATTATATTAGTAATGTCACATATAAAATTATTTAATCATATGGCTGTACTCATAATATTTTTTTGCTAAATATCCATATTTGTGAATTAATTGTATTCTAAGAAGGAAAAAATAGGTTTTTATTTTAGCTGAAATAGGATATAAATACTTAAGATTCAAATTTTTTTAAATATCTAAAAAAAATTCGTCAAGCGTTGTTTTGTACTTTGTCGTGCTTTCATTTGAATCATTTGACATAATTAAATTGAATTTTCATTTTAAAAAATCTACTAAAAGCTTTTATTTGTCTTTTGAAAAATCTACATTAAAATCCTCACTTAAAATAATACTCAATTTGTTCAGAAGGGTTGATCCGGCTTTACACATAGTGTAGGCAACTAAAAGTTTTGTGAATTCTATAATTTTCTTTACACTTTGATTGGGTGAAATATAAATAGTAACCATTAGAATTATTTGTCCATTTTATGCTCTGCATTTCGCTGAACACATTTCACCAATACATGATTCATTAAACCCAAATGATTCAGTAGAAAGAATCCCGCCATTCATTCTCCAAAAAGAGGTGGGGGGAACCCAATTTAGTCGTAACAAGGAACTTCACTTTTATAGAATATTGGTGGGGGGGGACAAGCTACCACGTTTTATGTTTTTTGGGAGTGGCAGGGGGAGGGAAAGGGAGAGATAACATTTTGAAACTCTATACTTCTCTTGACAACAAAAGTTCCCCCCCCCCTCTCAAAAAAAATTGCCGATTTTTTCAAAAAAGTCTTTATATCGAACTTGCTCCTTCATTTTTTGATTATCCATCGCCGTTAAAATTTCTTCATTGCTCTATTTTGAATAATTATTTAAGCATATATTGCCAAATGTAATGAATATATTTTAAAAATGAAAATGCAGGTGTGTTATAGTTTACAGAAGATTAATTAAACGAATGCAAGACGTTCCACATTTCCTGTAATTCCAGATATGCTTCTATTATGCTTGTAAAGCAAGATAATTAGCAATCAACTTTAAGATATTTTAAATCGAATTTTTTCGATGTACAAATTAAAAATAAAATATTGCGTTGAAATGATTTTCATAACAATATCTGGGAACATTTTTAAACCTCCTCTATCCAGAAGTCTCAAATATTTTGCCACTTCGACATTTTCTGAATCGAAATTGATTTTGTTTATCTACAACAAATCTATATTTGTAATCGAAGCATTCGAATTTTATGTTATGAACGCAATAACCCTCTATCTACTTTAAATTTGATACTCTTCTATTGAAATATCAACTGATTTATTTAAAATTTCCAAGTGATTGTCCCTTTTGAAATTTACATCAACTGTTCATCTTTTGGGAAACAAAAAGCCGAAACGTATGGTTGCCAAGTTTATAAGATGACCAGTTGGGCACACAACAATAACGGTGCATTCGTGTGAAATGTGTGCAGCTTTAGGTTAAGTAATTAATAACATTTTTAAGTTAAGATTCGACAGAATAAACAAAACGCTAATTTCACATTTAAACTCTAATTTCTCATATAAAACAAAATATCTTAAATTTATACATAATTAGGGATATTGGCATTAATGCATCAATTTATTATATCCTGCCCTCAAAACTAAAAAGACAGAAATTCAATAATGGCACGAGAATAAAATTAAACAAAAAATAAATATCGCACCTTTCTTTAGAGTTATTCCTACTGATATATCTTGAATAATAAATACACATGGGAAGATGAACTAATTAAATAAGCATACAAGGAGGAAGACCGAGTATTAAAAAAAACCCGGGGAGAACGTCTATCTTTTAGTCATGTGATTTCTTTTTAGGGGTGTACAATCTTGTCGGAGCAAGTTTTCCGAATACAGGCGAAAAAAGCCAAAGGAGCGTTACATACCCGAGCGTGACGTCCATTCAAGTTGACTCACCAGCAAAACGCGCCAATAGAATTTATCACTTCAACAAGAGAATATTAGTATTGTCCTAGAAAATTATTTATTCATATGTCTGTACTCATAAAGTAATATTTTTGTGTGGAATATACAATCACATTTGGGAATTAATTGTATTCTAAGCAGGAAACGGTTTATGGTAGCTGAAATAGGTCATAATTCCTTTAGATTCAAAATTTTATTTAAATATCTATAAAAAACTCCGTCAAGGTTGTTCCGTACTTCCTCGCGTTTCAATTGGATCATTTGACATAATTAAAATGAATTTTGATTTTTAAAAAATCAGCTAAAGGTTTTGATTTGTCTTTTGAAAAATCTATACTTTAAAATTCCTACTTAAAGTTATAACAATTTGTTCAGAAGACCCGATCCGGCTTTGTGAATTTTGGTTGTAATTATAAAATATTCAATTCTATCCATGAATTAATTTAAGCAAACGGATAGTAAGACAGGTAGTTGATTGGAAAGATGGAATCTAGGTCAAAACCTTTAAAAAGGGATTTAATCAGAAGATTTATATCACATAATCTCTGGCTTATACTAGGTCTTTTGTCATTGTATGGCAGTTTAGTACAAATATATCCGGTGCTGGTGCAAGAAAAGTCTTCTTAATTACATTTTATTTTCTTGTATTTAAATTATTTAATGTAACATTTATTTATACCTGTATAGTTAATTTTGTTGTTTGAAATTTTAAATTGTTTTAATTTTCTTTTTAGAATCAAAGTATATTTAAGTAATGTGATTAATAGAAATATTTGTTCATTGTTATTCCGATTCGCTTAAAAAAATAGATTTTTATTCTTACAATCACTGCAATATTGCTAATGATGATTATACTATTTACTTAGTCCTATAAAAATTTTTGTCCTTTTTCTACATTTTAGGTTTAACTCTAGTGTAAGATTTCTCTTTCTCTCTAAGCCTATTTTTTAAAAATATTATGTTTCATTTTCATGCTTCAACTAGGATTAGAATTTAACCCCGCATTCACTTTAAAAGAAAGAGGTGGGGGGGGGGAGAGCCCCACTTAGATCGAGGCTAGGAACTTTATTTTTACTGCCTATTGGTGGGGGGACAAACAAAGCGCGTTTTAGAGTGGCGGTAGGAAACGTCCCACCTTTCCTTTTAGGGGTGTGTATGTCCGACTGAAGGCAAACTCATGACAATCCAATTATTAGAGCACAAATATTATTTACGTATCTACATCCTAAAATTAAGTATGCATACTCTTCAACGAAGTGGAGAAACCCGCTTCGCCCCCATAACACAACAAGATCTCTCCTTTCACACTCTGAACAACACAATCAGCTTCATCGCACAGCATCTCTCTTAAACGGGGTTCATGTGGTGTACTGTCACCCTCCTGATTGATTGCCTTCAGCCGTCCAGTTTTCCTTGCTGCGCCTTCCTCCTTTCCCCACCGGCGTTCTGCTTCGATAGATCGCTTGTGCTTGGGGACAAGTCCCTCCTCTCCGATTTCGTGGGGGTTTTCTTGATTTGCTTTATCCTCCCGTCATGGCTTACTTTTTTCTTCCATCCTTCTGGGAAAAACGGCCTTTCGGCACCGGTGCCCGCAACCATCTAATTTTAACTAAGATTTTAGTTACTGAAGGCGAAAAAAGCCGAATGAGTGTTAAATTACCGAGCGTGACATTCAGTCAAGTTCACTCTCTAGCAAAACGCGCCAATAGAAGTTATCACTTCAAAAAAGACAGCTATCACAAAATCACAGAAAGAAAACTGGAGCAACACAGTGGGTAGAACCTTACTGAGGAAAGAGTGTTGCAGTATTGAAGAACCCAATGCAAACAGGAAAGACGCGTCGAAATGTGGAAATTAGGTGAGTCAGGACAAAAATCAGGACAAAAGCGGAAAAAGGAATGCCCACAAGGCAAATACAACCTCAGTTCCTTTCCTTCATTTTCGTTGCATCACACTGCAAAGAAAATAGGGAACGAGGAACAGAAGTCGAAAAGGAATGAACTCTAAAAGGATGGAAAAAGGGAGAGCAAGAGCGAAGCCACCACTGTATCAGCCGTATGAATGATACGAAGCCCCAAAGCTACAAGGGTCCCAACATGTGTAAGCAAAGAATCGAAAAGTGTTAAGGGGTCCTAAGAAAGTGTCCCTAACAAATATTGATACAGGATCCACTTAGGACTAGCTGTGCAACGGGGGGAATATGCAAATAGCAGTAGGTGAGAAGGAACACTGACGCTGACAATGCGATCCAATAGTTTCTCTTTTCTGTTGAACCAAATGTAGAGAGAGAGAAGTCAGAGTATTAAGTATTGTCTTGTTTTTATGTTACACAGAGATCAGCCCATCACGAGCACAATTTTTTCTATATCAAGTTTCTTTTGATCTTAACAAAAAATCTTGTACAGCAAGGAGAACTTGAAATGTCTGGACATTCTAGGAAAAAAGTTGATTTTGTGCTAACGTCCCACTTTGAAACTATATGACGCTTATTGGTGAGAACCTATTTAGTTTTGAACATTTTTCAAAAGATGAGATCAACGTTTAAGCTAGTACCACTCTTCTAACTTTCACATAATGCCGATGTATCCTGGGACAAAGTATTAATTATTCAGCTTTAGTCTTCATGACTTTTCGCATCAAGTCGGTGTAATTATAGTATTACATAATAGGTGCACCAGATTCATAAAGAATATGAGGTAGCGCATATCGGGAGGACAGAACCCGCTATCTTTGATTCCTAAGCAAGTAAAATTCCACTAGGCAAAAGTGATCATCTCTGTCTGGAGGCTGTTACCGGATTATGTTGATGATATCGTTGCATTACTCCCCCAACAGTGAGTCGACGGATTGGTGAATGAACGGTATATTTCAAACAGCGTGGGTGAGTGTTGTTGCTGGAAACTGGTGGTATTGCCTCAAATGAGTCTGATGGGTTTTGGTTGCTGCATCAAGTGGGCTTGACGACTTTAATTGCTGCGTCAAGCGAGTCTGACGACTTTGGGTTGCTCTTTTTGCGGGTAGAGTGCGCCACGACAGATCAGTAAGTTGTGTTTTTCTTAGTTCAGTCAAGGCAACCAATAAGGAGGATAGAATCCGGTAACTTCGGTTCCATAAGCACGTAACATACCACTGGACAAAAGTATTATCACCTCTGTCTGGAGGTTTTATACTGGCCTATGTAGATGATATCGTAACAAATATTGTCTTATTCGCTTCTGAACTATCATACCCAATTACGTCTTTTACAACCCTTTACTGCACTGAGGCCATGTACAGATGGTGACTGAAACGAATCGCTGACCCCATTTCACAGCTTTTACACATTTCAATTATATTAAACATTATAATACAGAGCATTGTTTGCAGTTATGATTTTAAACTACACTTGTGATTTTGCGAAAGGCATGGGAAGAGCTAACGGACATACACGTTTCTATAAGCTTGCATAAATTTCATAACTTTAATAAATCGGAACATACTTCAAAATAGATGTTAATGTATTAAATCAGAGTTTCCCAAATTTTTTGTCTCATGGACCCCTTGCCATTTTTTCCTGTCTAGGGTAGAAGACCCCTGCTTAACTAATATTGAATTTTTACAAATTTGTCAACTGAAATGTGTTTTTTATAGCTGGTACAGAGCTACTTACTTTAAAAGTTTTAAATTTTAAAATGTAGGGTGAAAACCTTAAAACAAACACATCTTAATTTTAAACATTTATTAATTAAATTAAAATTCTGTATCTGTTACGCAAAATAACTGAACAACAAACAAACAAATGGTTTGAATAGGAGGGATGAATCTGATGCCTTTTAACAAATTTTCAACATTTGGCATGAATTCAGTTAGGTTGAATACTAAATGTCTTCTATTAGTAGCGTCCAGCCAATTTTTTTTCCGTTATGAAAATGGGCAATCGCGCTGAATTTCCTTTTCACTAGGGAAAGTAATTAAAAGCTTTCTCACAATATTCAATAATTCGAGATAGATAGATATATATGTGTTTATATTATTATAAAATATTACGTAAGTAAATAAGTAACACCCTTGTGTACGTGGAATATTTATTCCATTCATTAAAAGTTAAAATTAAAACTACGAATGGGTTAAAAGAAAGTCACAATCATGGACCCCCAATTTTTTTCCTGCTGTCGTCAATCCCTTGCAGAGTATCGCAGACCCCTGGGGGTCCATATAGACCCCTTTGGGAAAATCACTGTGTTAAATTAAAAATTATATTTTTAATACACACAATAAATTCTTACAGTGCTTAGAGGTAAGACGAATCGAGTGAAGCCAGCTTGGACTGTATTCGGGGTCTTCCCCAAACGTATTTTATCTAGAAAAGAATATCTAATACATTTGGATTGGTGTAGCCTAATACATCGGTGACAAGGTGCCCATCTTCTTCGTACGTGTTGATGTGATGAAAGAAGAAGAATGCCTTTGTTACATATTTAGTCTTGATTTCACTCCCGGTTTTACGATCGATCAAACGAAATATGGCCTGAAAATAAATATAAGTAAAACTAATATATGAGATAGTAATGTATTCAAAATTATACTCAGAAGGTCTATGGAGGCGGAATTCCCAAGCAATTATTAAAAACAGTTAAAACAGTCCAACTAAGTTCAGAGACTAATTTTTCAAACATTGGTTTAAGGTATCCGACTACGTTCAGAACCGTGATCTTCAAAAAGCGCATAAATGGATAATTTTCATGATATTTAGTGTCATTTAGTTTAGAAAACACGTATAAAATTGTTTTAAGGACATTTAAAAAAAATTATTTAAATACAATATTTCGGCAAAAAATGTTAAAATGTTTTCCTTTTGTGAAAAGTCCTTCTATTATAATAATATTTTGGCTGTATATAGCTCAGACCTCTGTACAGAGGCTCAACTATTATTTTTGAAAAATTCACATGATTTACAGAGTTACAACCCATTGAAATAATGATCGGCGTTATTTTCCTAAAATGTCTCCCTTCTGTTGTCGTTAACATTAATAAACCCACTTCTAAGTTATATATTTCAAAAATTCTAATTGAGCCTCTGTACAAAGGTCTGAGCTATATGCAGGCAAAATATTATTATAATAGAAGCATTTTTCATAAAAGGAGAATATTTTGAAAATGGGTCATTCTATGCTCATTTTTTGTCAAAATATTGTACTTAAATAATTTTTTATTGTAGTATTATCCTTAAAAGAATTTTATATACATTTTCTAATCTAATCGAAACTAAATATCCTAAATATTATCCATTTATAAGCTTTTGCAAAATCACGGTTCCGAACGTAGTCGGATACCTTAAGAAAAATGTAATTTTTTTAAAGAACATAATTTGGTTTAAGGAGTCACAATTATTAAATAAATAACATAAATCATCCCTTTTTTTTAAATTTTATAAAATTTTAATGAAATTTTCGGTATTAAGAAAGGCAGCATAAATATAAATACATTGGACATAATGTAATTTTAATTTCATTGATATTCTTTTTGATCCATCGGAAGTTTCGTAAGACGCAGGATAAAAAATATTTTAAGAAATAGAAATTTTATAAAAATTCAAATTTGGCGTTAATCATTTTTCGTCAAAATTACTTTATGTTCTAAGTTAAAAATGGGTTAAAAGTTATTAAATGTAACTATCTAAAAAAGTGTAGTTTGTTACACTCTAAAGGGCTTATAGCATAAGTGTTACATATTTCATTGAATTGTCTTGCTATATCCCATTTTTCATGCACAAATCATTGTGATAATTACATTCTTCAAAAAATACATTTAAAAAATATTTTTAAAAGTTCGATAAAGTGAATATTATGAAAACAACTTGAGATTCTTCAGAGATAGTTTTATATGATATTCTTCCCCATTCAATACATATATTTCTTTTTTCTAATGGTCTTAATACAATAAATTAAATAAGTCGAATTTATTGTATTAGGACAATAAATACTTATTTTCAAATAAGTCAAATTCCGGAAACGTATTAATGTTTTATAGTCTTTTATGAATGATTCCACGTGTAATAATTTGGATATAGACAAAAACTTCTGCGTAAACCATTGACAAAGATAACCTTTTTATACCAAATTAGCATTAATTTTAAATGTATACTTAGCTTAGGCACTGCACTTTAAGAGCAGATAACCCGATAAGAAAACTTACTTTTTTGTCTGATACCAATCCATTATGTCTTTGAAACAATATCCAACAATGCCTGAAGCAGCCATCTTTAAGGTATTGATAAGACAGGGTTGTTCAACGAGTAAAATATAGTTTTCACTTAGGCCAAAACTGTGATAATAACTCAAACAAGTCGTGTAACTAGAACTAATGGTTGAAAGCATCGTAGTACTTTGTAATGCGCTTTGACCTGAGAGAAAGAAAAATCTCTTTACAGAAAACAATTCACATTATATACTCATGGACAAAAAAATTAGGGCACCAAGAAGGAGTCGTAAAATTGAAACAAAATTTTACATACGTAATGACTACTTTGATATAAGTAAATGATTAGAAAATCAAAGAAAAGGGCAAGAGAACGGAGAATTTAATACCCTATTGAACCCCTTCTATATATAGCGCGAATACACGATGCGATACTATCGGGCATTGAAGCACACAAGTTCTGTATGATTTCTTGAGACATTTCGTTCCATATTTACTGTAACCTTGCCTCTAGTTCATTTAAACTCGTGGGATGCCCAACTCACCATCCCAAATGATCCCAGATATGCTCGATTGGAGACAAATCTGGGGATCGTGCAGGCCAAGGAAGGGTAGTAACAGTGCGGAGACATTCTTGTGACACATTTGCCGTGTGAGGCCGAGCAATGTCTTATTGAAAAATGGCTTCTGGGAGCCGTTGAATGAGTGGACACACATGTGGTTGCAGGATGTCATGGACATACCACTGGGCTGTCGTAGTCCCCGGATCAATGCTAGAGGTGGTATTTTTTTGGGGGGGCTGGCACCCCATACCTTTCCCCACCAACTGGGGAGCGTGGTCGCTGCCGCGATTAAAATTTTCCCCAGGGCCCCAAACGAACAATTGTCATCATTCTGAAATTGATAGTCGCCAAAGACGACCTGTTTGATTCCGCTGCCTTCGCCCGCACCCCCCAAACAGGGGTCTTTTGGGGGGGGAGCAACGTAATGGGGCTGCGATCCCAAATGTTTCAGCCGGCTCCTTCTAGGTTCGAGAAAACACAGGGGGCCCCCAAAAAGGTGCTCTGTGTTCTGGAAGGCAAAAGGTGAAGCAGTTGGCTGTCCCGGCATTTAAGATGTAGTGGCTTCTCGACGACTGATCTGTCGAGGGCGTCCGGGAGCCGGTTTTGGGAAAATGCACCCGGGTTTCCCCCGGTACCCCCCCTTTAAAAAACCAACAAACGGCCTAATTGCGACCTCGCCAGTGCCCCCCAGTTTCCATCAGCCGATGATTCCCCCCCCATCCCGGGCAGCTGTCTAGTCTCAAAAAATGACGTAATGGCATGCCTACCCGCCTTCCAAAAAATTTTCGCACCCAAACAATTTTTTGTTACCTTTTTTTCTCCATGGAGAACAGCGTTAAACTCCTAAACCGGCTATGTAATGCGAATCACGCTGCAAATTATTTGCATATTTTTTTTAAGGTACCTTTGCTAAGTTTGATATGACCCCCCTTTTTTGAACTAACTTTTGTCCATTTTTTTTAATAAGCAGGAGAAAAAAAAAAAATATTATATTTGGAAGCATATTCAAAACCAAAAAAGGAAATTTTTTTTTAGAAATTGGTTTATAATTTAAAAATTTTTGTTCCATTTATATATATATATATATATCAAAATCTTTTTCTAATAAATTTTTTTTTTTTAGCGAAAAATTTTTTAAAAAGGGGTTTATTTTGATCTCAAATAAATTTCCTTCATTTGTTTTGGTTGAAATTCATTTCGGTATTTTTTTTTAAATTTTGCTCAAAACATAAAAAAGTTTAATTTACTTAACCTTTTGGTTGAGGGTTTAAATTTTCCCAGAAAGACTCCCCCTTATGGTTTTTTTCCTTTTTTTCCCTTCCGGACAAGTGAATATGCTTTAAAACATTAAAACAGTCATTTTTTTCCCTTCGTACATCAATATTTTGGCGGTACCAGCAAACATAATTTTAAAAAATTAACACTGAATGATGTTTCAAAGCATGGATAAACACAAACCCCATTTCGGGACATGTTCGGTGCAAATCTTCTCGACTTCATCAGATGTAAACACTCGTTTTCTCCGACACCACCCCATCTGGGATTATCGTAAATTCCCTAGCTCGTGGAAAACTATTTGCTAAGGCCCTTCTACTTAAAATGTAAGTCTAAAATTAATACTATTTGCTGTAATAGACGGTCCTATTTCTCCTTAAGACCTTAGAACCTGACGTACATAAATGGCTTTACCACCCGAGGCTAAAAAACACATAAAGTATATATGTGTCCATACCATCTTAGGGGCCCGTTTCTGACAGATGTTTTATACAATTACCATCAAAGGGGGATAGTTTGCCCCTTGTTTGTGGGTTCTCTTTTGGAAAAAACGAGTTCATTTTTCCCAAATATATGTTTATTTCTTTATCTAACTTTTTTTTTTAATTTTATACTAATGTTAAATAAATAAGTCGTTAAACACTGCATGTAGGCCTGCTATTTATACATTTACAATCTAAACTAGACTAGAAGCACGGAGGTTGGGGGGGGGGGAAGGTGGCGGTATTAAGAATTAGGTAATCGACAATTAGTTCCAAGCCTATGGCCGCAACCTTCACCGTAAGCTCATATATAACTAATTATTTCATTACATATGGTAATGAATTATAACATAATGGAATAACCATAATGATCATAGTGATCAATTATTCAGTGAAAAAGGAATAACTTAATAATATTATAACATTATGAAGTTTTGACAATGAAGTTTCACTACCTACGAGTATATTAAATCCACTCTTCAGCGCTTTTCCAACAAATATAACTTTTTATGTTACAACTTTTCTATGTAAATTATAATAATCCTCGTACCAAGTCACAAATCTATACTCTTCTCTACCCCTCTTCAATCTGTCCTAACTCATCACTATCTTTTTGTGTGGATATAAGTTACCGTTGAAGATCGAAATCCGTTAATGTTCAGATTACCTAGCTAATCTACTGATTGACTGATTTGCTCCTTTAAAGTGCGGAATCACGAGTTTTCCGCATTTTATAACTAAATTCTCTTCATATTAACAATTTCTGTATTATTAAAGTTCAAAAGTTTGCTTCTTTCATTTCAGTTCTGTTAGGAATTTTAACTGAAAACGTTGACTCATCCCAGAATATTTCATAGCACGCATTTAGAAGAGGAATGGCATAGACAGTAAATGCATTCCATAATAGACTCCTTGAATTACTTACGACGACCATCTGGAAACAAATTAAATGTTAAAAGTTCGAATATTAAAAGTATAACTGTGCATGCCAATGCAGCATTTGCAAACTATGATAAAATATATTATGGTTCACTCAATAGTATAACCCACTAAAAACCTTATCGCACGTATACGTATTTAGAGCAATTTTCCTTGAAAGCAGCAACCACTTTGCGAAACTTCTACCCAGTTGTCATAGAAATGTCCTTTAACTGTTTTCTAGTTAGCCAAAGGAATTGCTCGAAATTCCAACCAATGGGGTGCTTCGTCTCCCTACCTCATAAACATGATGGCGGTAAAGATGGCAGCCTCGTCTTCGTCAAACGCATCAGAAATGACGTATAATATTTTAATGGCGTATAATATTTTCCACAGAATGGTGCTACCTTTCTGTTTACGACATTTCAACAAAATCGTGAGCGGAGTGAAAGAAACAATATTGGACGTTCTTTTCAGAAACAGAAAATTCGATGAGTTATTTTTCAATGTACAGATACGGTGTGGCTGACGTCAGAGTGTATAGTTTTGATTACGAGAACCCTTCACCCTCACAGCTGTTTGAAAAATATCCCGAAATCGTTGTTCCAAACATGCGTGTGTGATAAGGCCTTAAGACCCTTCTTCATTATCAGCCGAATCCTAATAGATGAAGAGCAAAATGACAAGTAATATCATTACTGCAAATGTATCTCGCAATGCTTTGATATAAACAGCAAATGTATGATGTTTCGATTGTATGAGGTTTTTTATAGATATCAAAAAGTAAATAAATGGTATTTAATTTAAGCACACAGAAAAGTTTCTGCTGTTCTACCAAAGATCTTATTTTCACTTCAACAAGTGTCTAATAGACACTTGGCAGAATACCCAGGTAATTTGAGAAATGAAAAAATTTTCCCGAACTTTAACGCATCATCCTAGTAAATGTGCACAGATCACCTAGCTAATCTGCAGATTAACTGATTCCTGCACCTTAGTGGTTACAAATGCAATATTATAACGCCGATGTTAAACAGCGTCATCTATTTTATAAACACGGTGTAACGTAACAGTATTATATACTTGTCTGCCTCAGTTATGGCCAGATCTTAGGTTCAAGACTAAATTACTTTCCTAAAACCTTAAGTGTTCAAATATTTTGGATATCTTCGTCATCCTCCAATATCAATGTCATTAATGCAAACATTAAAGTACATCGATATGGGTTGTCTCATACAATGGGAAGATTGACATTTTACTTGAGATAAGAATTAAATACATTGTCCTTAAATAAAGAGAACCTAGAACATATTCACGCTTCCTATTACTAGGAATTATCAATGTATAAATTAAAATACGAAAATATAATAAGTGGAAAATTAATATGACCTTCATGTCCTGTAAGAGTGCCCTGGATTTAAACCTTGTTAATTTTACTATAATTAATTAATAAATAATTGAAGTATTTGTTCAGGTATGCGACTTTCTGAATGTGTCTAGGATTTTGTTTGAATATAAGTACAACTTCAAGCATATTATACGTCATCTGTACTTACCTTTATTCCCTTAGGAGGTGTTTTGAAAACATGATATTTCATTCCAGTCATAACACTTGATCCTATATTGTAGATTGTTCCATCTTCGCCTATGTGTGGGTGGGAAGTTGCCGCGTTGACTGACGCTACGTTCGTTATATCTGTCTGATAGGGAAAAAAATGACTAATACAGATTTTTTTTCAAAAATTTTTTTAGAAGCTTTGCATTGTTTTAATATTTTTTTTAGTATTTGTATTATCTGCATGGTCCTGTGTGTAGATAAAATTTATGAAATTAAATTCCATTTAATGGACAGAAGAAACGGGATAAGCAGACATAAAAGAAATGGAAAAAGGTATTTTTCAAAGCGCTGATAATTCAAATAGAGAGACATTTGTTATTACGAGGCGTGTCCGGAAACTAAGCAGCGCTTTGGAAAAACTCACACAAAAAATCTTTTTTCAAAACAAAATTATTTCTTTTTACATGAAAAAGCGTGTCGGAAACTATTTTTCTACATAGTTACCACCATTTTTCAGATATTAGTCGTATCTGGAAACCAACTTGTTTATACCCTCTGCAAAGAAAGGTGCCACCGATGAAGAGAGCCAGTGCTGAGCAGCTATTTGTCATCAACTTAATACACTCATTGTGAACCATCTGTTTTCACGAATTTTCTCATTCACAGTTTCAACCAAACCATCATTGACAACAAAAGGTTGCTTATTGAATTGTCGAACCCACTTTCTAGGCATTCCATCACTCTGTATTTTCAACAATCAATTTAAATCAAAACAAATTAACAATGATTTTTAACTGGTTTGATATTCCTTGCGTTTAAAAAACATATTGCAGAATGCTCTTCATTGTTGGCGAGATCGGCAACTGTCTTAAAACTTTTGAACGTTCAGAACACGTGTAAAAAACAACACAATCCGTCTGTAATGGCGTCCGTGTAATAAAAATCAAACTGAGGCACGTGGGCGGAAATGTTGCACTCCGATACTATAGCTGCGATTGTTGTAGAACGAAACGGTATTTAGTTTCCGGACAAGCCTCGCAGAATGATCTTTAGATTAAGAAAAAGTGCAATGATGGAA
>BMAV01001617.1:71777-92196 GCA_019973955.1 Trichonephila inaurata madagascariensis
GGGGGTAATGATTAATAATCATAATTACTTTTCTGATTACTCTTATATCAGCTTATACTCTTATATTATATTATCTATATAGATAATTTCCTTCGTTTTTATTTGGTGTAAAGACCGTTTTTATTAGTATCACTTGTATAAACCCATGTTTCATTAATTGCTATTATAAATATTTCTTATATTAGTTTATTTTCATCGGAAGTTCCACAAGCATTTCTAAGATTTAAAACATTTTTTTTGTAATGCAAATAAATTTATGTGTTTGTTTGAAGGTAATAACATATTAGTAACAATTTTGCTATATATATATATTATGGATTAGTGGATTTTTTTTAGAAGCTAATTATATTTTTTTTCAAGTCGTCATAATACTTACTTTTTTAGCCTACTTTGATATTTTTCTTCCTTCTGTTTATTATTTATATTTTTTTATTAACAGGAAACTTTTTTTATCTCTATAATAGCCTTTTTAAAAAGTATGTTATTTTTCAATTTAAAATTCATTTGAATTTCAATTTCCTAAATTGTTGTTTTTTCCCCTTAGTCAAATCATTTTAGAGATGTGTAAAAAAGAAAAAAAATCTGATCTAAATTCCACCGTACCAAATAAATTTATAAAATTCAAAAAAAAATAATTGTAACACTTGAATGCATTCTTTTTTTTTTTAATATGACCATTTCTTTATACTTAAGGCTGTTTTCGATAAAAGTACGAGAGCTGTAACTAAACTTGAAGCACATTTTCAGACAGAAAAAGGATCCAATTTCCATGGAAATTTGCAATATTATAACTCGTACCTCTGTTAACAATAGTGTTTTTAAACATTTTAAAATATTCCGTGAATACTTTCTTTTTTGTTTTAATACGTAAAGGCAAAGCCCATTTAACAGTACGGTATAAGATAAAAAAATGCGAAACACATTTTATACCAGAAAAAATGAATCAATTCGGTTAAAAATGAGAAGTATGATAAAAAATATTGCTCTCTAAAGGATAGTGAAGCCAGAATATCATATTAATTTTTCATTTCTTTTATATCTGAAAAAATGTTCCAAATTCGGGTCCTATTCTTTAACATTAACCGAAAACAGCTTTAAGGAATTACAAATTTAACAGAATTCATTCCCGATTTTAGGTTAGGATACAAAGTTAGGTCAGGTCAATTCCTTTTATAATTTGTTCTTTACTCTTGTATCGCAAGTGGATTTTTTTTAAAACACATTTGTAATTGAGATGATTACATTTCGTCCTAATTGTTCTCAAAGAACGCATATGTGCGCGATGTTTATGATATTAAATTTATCTGATCACAAAAATATTGTTGTATGAAGATATAAAATCCTTTTTTTCCTCTGGCTTTCTTTACATGGGTGTGAGTATGTTTTTCAGATAGTACTATAGGGGGTGTTTCATTTTAGAAGGAATACAAAATCCCTTTAAAACCTGCTTTTTGAGTGAAATGACATATCTGAGTTTGATGAATTTTTTTGTGGAAAGAAATTTGCCACTTTCTTGGCATTACCTTTAGACCTGTTTTACTGTTTGAATAGCAAGTTCTTAAAAAAAAGTATACTGAAAAATAATGTACTTTCGAGTTTCTTTTTTTTTAATAAAACGGAAGACTGGATTTTTTATTTTGTTCTTGTGTTCTTTCTGAAATGCATAGTTAAGGTCGTATTTGAGGGAAAGCAGGATATTTACTTCCTCTTTCTACGAGCGTGTTTTGCTTTTGAAAATGTTTTTAGAAGCTGTGTTTTATGAATCTGTTGTGATATCTTTTCCGGAACAAAGGAAAAAAATGAGTAGGGAGTGGTGAAGAAGCCAGGAAAACAGTCTTATCTCATATTATTACTCTTCAAAGCATTCTGTGAAAGTTTGCCCTCCAATTATTTGTTTGCGTAAGCGAAAGTGTGTTAAGAATTTTTTTCCCCCGCGTCTCAGAATTTCTTTTCTTACCTGTTTTTTGTGTACCAAAGAGTCATTCCGAGAAGAAAAACTTTGTTGGAAAATTTCTAGTTTGTGCTAATGACCTGACTAAAGTGCTGGTGTTGATAGAATACAGTAAATGCTTTTCTGGCAAGGGAAAGGATACTTCTCAATTTTTTTTTTGTAGAAATTTGAAATTGTGGTATTTTTTTCTGTTAGTAAAATAGTTTTGAAACTGGGAACATCTTACTTGCGTTGCAAACTTCTTTTAAAAGAAGATGTATTCCATATATTATTGTTATCAAAAAGGGCAGGTTTTAATTTACATGAAAATTAGACATGTGTACACACATATATCATAGTATTATTTCTTATATATTTTAATTCAAAACGTAATTGCATTTTGATGATTAGCAATAAAAAACAACGTATTCAACATCATTCTCATTCATGAATAAAAAAAAATATTTTGGAAAAGAATACTTTATTATTATTATTTGAGGTATTATTATTATAATAGGTATTATTATAGTAAAAGTGAATATTTCACGGTATTATTGCCATATTATGATTATGTGCTATGTGCTTTCAATTGAAAATCTGTTTTGTGAAGATATCTTATTGTTTCCTTTGATTAAGTCTTCCTTTTTTTTATATCTCGAAAAGCTCGTTACGTCTGTTTTGCCATTTTATCTTTTAAAAATGTAGATGCTGATTCTTATATCGTATAGAAATGTTAAATAGTATAAACTCTACGTTGTTTTGATCAAATTCATAAAAATTGAAATGAAATTGTAATGTGTTTTCAACTTAGCTTGTATCTATATGTAAAATAAAATCTTATCCTGAGAGAAAGAAAAACGCTCGACCTCCCCTTCCCCTCGCCCCGCGCTTGAAAGCATGACAAAATCAACATACATGAAAATGGTTTGAAGGGTAAAAAAATATATAGGAAGAGAGAGAGTATCATAATTTTTTTAAAATTTAAATGAAATTTAAAGAATTAACGTTTTTAAAATTTTCTTATTTAATAATTTATATTTTGCTTTATTTATGTAATGTATTTCTCTAAAATATTTTAAGACAAACATTGTCTTTTTATTGAATTAAGTTCAATAAAGGTAATTTTATTTTATACATTGCTTCTAAGAATGTTTTATCTGTTTTAATCATCTTGATGAATGAAATTAGCAAAATTTATGAAATTTTATACGACTCTTATTAAAGACCACAAAATTACAAATGTATGAGATTTTTTTTACTGTCTGTAGTTTATCTGATGCTTTACAAAAGTATAATTTCTATTTCCTAACTCTGTTTTAATTTTTTTAAAGCAGATTTATATTTTGGAAATCATTATTCTAATACACCTTTACAACTGTTCAAAAATGCAGCTTTTAGGCGGCATTCAATTCATGTACGAATTATAAAGATTTTTTTAAATATTGAAATATTTTCAAGATTTAGTTATGTTTAATTTTTACAGTTAATTAAAGTGAGTTTAATGTAATCATTAATCATTAATTACAGTGGAATTGTATTATTAATTCCATTAAGATCGTAATAGAACTGCTTTATTGAATTTAATTAAAGAACAGTAATTTCTCGGCTTGTAATTGAAAACATGGATTCAATACAGCAAAGACTACTTTTTAAAAAAAATAACGAAATGATTGAATGAGATAAAATTATATTCAAAACCTTAATTTAATTTTCTCCTCTCCCTTACCCCTCCCAAATTATCATCACTTTTAATTGATTTTCATGTTAAAGGAAGAAAATTCTGTAATATTGTTCGCATCTATTAACCAATCGATTCTATTTTCTGGTTGGAAAATTTTTTAAGGAACAAGATTTTGAGGGATTTAATTTATTTCTATGTGATTTAAATGAATTACAATGTATAATTGATTGAACATCAGTCTGTGAATACTGTAGATAATTAAAAAAAAATTTAGCTTAATAAACCATTGTATATATTTTAACGCAATATTCTTCCTGAATCTGCATTTAAAATGAAACTTGGGTCGAATTAGTTTAAATAAGTTTTTCACGAAAATAATTAAAATTATCTTTTTAAATCATTGCGTTTTCAAGCGAATTCTGTTTAGAAAATACGCCGATCATAAATGACGTAAAAATGATAGTTTGAATTTTTAAATTTTATAATGTTTAAAATAATATTATAAATTTTTTTTTTAACTTAAGTTAAAAAAATTTTGTGAAATTTTTTTTTATGGATTGTGAAAGATGGAACTAGGTAACTATGGTAAACTAGGAACTGGACTCTTGCTCTCCCCAAAATTCCATTAACGACTTCGACATAAACTTTGAATACGCTATAAAAATTGCTTTTAGTGTTTATATTACTATGCTATTTTACTGAAACGTAATTTAAAAAGTTATGAAATAATTAAATATCAAAGCATTTCTAAACTTTACGAAAAATTACGAGATGTGGAAATGATTTAAAACGAAAGACAATATAAAAATTTGATATTTTAAATTTCTATAAACCAAAAGAATATGATTATATATAAAACGGTTAGCCTGCCACAACGGGAAGACATATTAAAAACTGTTCCTTCGCTCCAATTTTAAAAATTACTCAATCAAATAATACTGAAATTATGTATACGTTTTCACTTTAATCTAGATCATCGATCCCATCTTATACTGCATTATTTATGATCTATGCAATTTATGTAATATGTTAAAATGTCTTTCTAGTTTAATCTTCTAAAACTTTTATTTGATTTGCCTCTATTTTCTTGAAAGTGGCATTAATTTTATTATATTTAAGAAATTGCAGTACAATTTTAGACTGTTTAGTAAATGCCTACAAACTCTAATTTATCCATTTAAAAAAGAATTGAAGTTTGAAAATATAGAAAACGCTCATAGAGATACATAATATTATTTATTATAACCTCTATTGATTTTTGTTTATAAAAAAAAAATAGTTCACATATTGCAAAAACATTGGCTTCATTTTTTCAAAATTTCTTTTACCTTTCGTAATATACAGTTGTACTCGTCATGTATTTCGACAGGTGCATTGCAAGGAAAGTTTTCTTGCATATATATACATCACTTCTTTCTATGCCATCCATTGGACCATATATATTTCTAACGTATTGCACAGCTCAGATTTTTTTTAATCATTATATATACTGCTTTCGAACATTTCAACTGCTCTTTTCCTCTTCTGTAAGTATTAAAAAATGCTGGGAGAGAAGGGGGGAAATATACATCTTGGATCAGAACTGTCGTTTCGCTCCGTTTGGGTAATAGTTTTCCACCTACATTTTATCACTCACTACACGCATACCTGGAAAATGCGGGGTGCTTAGAAGTTATTGAAAAACTAATCTTGGCTTTGAGGTGATTTTCGAAAAAGTCTGCATCACTTACCCAAGAAGTAATAACCTATTTCTTGCTGTATGATGTAAAGAAACAGCAAGAATAGTTTTTGAATTTACTCACACCTCCAATATATATATATATTTGTATTTCCATGGTAATAGCTTGAGTTTGTAAATCGAGTTTGATGGTGTGGCGAAGTATAAAATGAGGAATTAGATTGTGCGCGTATAATTTGGTTCTTCTTTCCACTCAAAGCGTGAAGAAAAAGTTATTAAATCGCGTGATATAAATTTGAGGCGTTTTGATTGACGAAAACCATGTATTATATTTGAATGCAGCTTAGTTTCTTGCATATCACTCCTTTTTTTTTACTTTCCCTTCTTCCTCTCGAGGAGCCATCGAAGTTTTTGTTGTTTTTTTTTCTTCTTTGACAGCTCAGAGATTTAAATATTTGTTTGAAGAAATAGTTGTTAATGAAAATTTATTTGTGGTCGTTAAAGTTTATTGGCACTAATTTTTAGTAATAATAATTGCCAAAAAACCAATTGAAGTAATTTTAATGAATTTGTTAAGCTTATGAGAAATACCAAATCTGGATTTAAAATATGAAAAGAGTATTTGTTGTCAAATATGAAAAGAGTTTGTTTGTTCCATCTAATCGACACACTAGACTAAAACACTCTTGAATTTAAAACTCAAGAATTTTAATTTTGCGAAGATAACTTATAAACAAGTACCAGCAGCTTTAGGCGATGAACCCTCTTCTAGCGAAAGAGAAAAACATCAACTGAACAGTTTCTTATTACACTAACAACTTTCAAAACAAACAACATGTTGCCATCGCGCAAATGGTTGATACAGTCGATGACATTAGTAAATGGGAATGGCAGAATAAATAAGAATTTTGCACAAAAATACATATGGAATAGAAATTGTCTGTAATAACAAAAATCGATTAGAAATCAAGTCTTGCATGAGAGTGAACAAATTTACAATTAATAATAAAAGTAAAAGAGTTGGTTAATAATAAAAACAGAATTTTATCCAAACACATCATCAAACAATTTATTAGTTATACTAAAAATTGAAACAATATTCATTCGGTTAATAATGTATTTAATGTTTAATACATTGCTTACTTAACATTACTTTAGAATTTATATAATACTTCTTGAATTACGTTATTGTGTAGAAAATGTGGCCTTAATACTTAAATAAAAAGTTAAAAAAAAAAAAAAAAATCAAAAAAAATTTTGGTTTTTTTAGCATAAAAGCTTATAAGTATTTTTTTCTTCCGTAAGTAAAACATTTATTTTGGATGTAAATAATAATGTCCAGTGTGAAAATGATATATGTACTTGAGTTTCTCCATAAATAGTTTTTAATTCTCTTTTGACCATCAGCTGACGGAAGATCAGCTGATGCGAAACAAACCAGTTCTCCCTTTCTGTTTAGGTCACTACGTAACAGTAGAAGAGCTATAGGCTGGTTTTTAGCCAAAGGAGGTCGTATGCTGAAATTTGAATAACACTCAAAAATCTTCAAGAATCTTATTACGTGAAGCAATAAATATAGTTTTAAATAAAAAAATATTTTTACTTTTAATAATTATATATTTTTATTCTTAATAATTAGATTTTTTATTTTTAATAATTATGTTTTATTATATTTCTTATTTTTAATAATTATATTTTTTATTTTTAATAATTATATTTTGATTAAATTTTTTTAAAAATTAAATCATATTTATCGTTATATTATTATAATCGTTTTTATCATGTCATAAAAAAAAGGAATTTTCGCGGTCTATGTTACAATACATGAATATTTGAAACATATTTTTAAAAAATATATATATGTAGTAATCCGCTAAATTTATCGTTTAACCAATAAAGAATTTAAATAATGTATATTTGCTGTGTTATTTCAAAGTTAGTTAAATCAGTTTATACTAGTACAACGACATTTATAAAAACAAACTGCTACTATTAATGAAAATTTTATTTTTTCTTGAAAAAGTCTTCTTTTTTTTTCATTATGCAGCTTTAGTTCTACTTTGAATTAACTACATTAAAAAGTAAAGTAATAACGGTTTTTATACCGGATTATGCATTGAAATTCCTTCAAGTATAATTACGTTCGAAGAAACTATTCTGGTTTCGTTAGAAAAATTGTTGTTGTTCGGAGAATTGTTTGCTATTCAGATCAATTTGTGTTACAATTGAACTTTTTGACTAAAAATATTTAATTTCAATGTATTTAAAGATTCTTATGCTAAATGCTATGAATCACTTTCACAACTTTTTATCAAAAAATTTAATATGAAATTAAAAAGCATGTCTTACTTATTTTAAGATTTAATTTTGCTACTAAACTGTAAAAAAATAATTTCGAGTTAATGATTTCGTTTATATTAAGATTATAAGTACTTTTAATTTAGTACTTCAATATTTTTTGAAAATACACTCACTCACACACACACAACCTTTCAACGAAATAAATAACTTTACAAATCATTAATCCAAAATGAGATTAATTGCAATAATTTACTTTTTGATTGAAATTTTGTGTTATTTATATAAGAACATCCTGTGATCCATAATGTTTAAAATATTTTAAAAAATCTTTGACCATTAAAACACTACATTTTTGTACTGCCTGTATTATTTCCAAAATAAAATTTTGAAATTTCATTTCTTGCATTTTAGTCTAAGACTTTAAGAAGTAGTTGTTTAGTGGTGTGATAATAAAATCTCTTTAATTATTCAATATTTTATCGCCAAACCTTCAAGCTGTTTTTATTAACGAAAGTTAGAGCCGTAGTAAGTATTTTTGTGCTTGGTTTTACTCCATTTTTCTCATTTTTAGAGTATTAAATTATTTAATGGCGTCAAGCAAACTTTATAATGAGACATAGCCCCCTCAAAATTATTTTAACTCTTCTATAATTCATTTCTATAATTAAAACACCTTTCAGCCTCTTCACGAGTTTATTGTAACTTTTTAAAAAAATAATAATAAACGTGTTTGTCGGAAATAAGAGTAAAAACGTAGTACGAGTAATCAAATCAATTTTTTTTAATGTAATCTACTCATAAATGTGTGATTTCGAAGCAATGTTGCCTCTCCGTAAACAAAACGTGAAACGAAATGGTTTTAATTAGACGAGTCGTAATTTTTATCACATTTATAATGGGTTCTTAAAATTAATCTAATCATCTCCCTCCTCCTTCATTCACTGCTCGGATATCTTTCAATTTTCTCTTTTGTTGAAAATATATTTTTCTACGAATATCAGTTAATGTTTTATGATCTACACTTTTTTTTCCTCAGTTTAATATTTGAATGTCTCTTTTTTCATTTTTATTTTCAGTCCTGATTATGTTTCTTAATGATTCTGTAATTGAATTGATATTTCTTCTTTTTCGTTTGCAGTTTGTGGTATTAAAGTATTAAAAATGATTGTTGTGTGTCGTTAAGTGAATATTGTTCGCAGGAGATAGTTTCCCCCTTTTTTTTTTTTTTTTGAGATATAATACTGATCTCTATCTTTCCTAATTTTATTATTTTTTTTAAACTTCATTATTTAATTTCCTTGTTGTGTACAGTTTTCCTACTCTTAACATTATCTAAAACACAGTTGTATTTTGTTAATTGATTTAAAAACCTTTTTTTTTTTAAAATTTTTTATTAGCTACAGTTTTAATCGCAGCTCGTTTCTAATCATCATTTTAGTTATCCGAGAGAATTTTTTATTTTTTTATTCTCCTGATCCTTTTTTCTTTGTTTCTCTCTGTTTGTATCATTTGCAACACTTAAAGTAATGCACATGATTTTTTCATCTGTTAAATACCTGTTGAAATAATTAATGAGATGTTTGTTTTATTTTTCTTTTCATAATTGTGTTTCAGAATTTTCCAAAGCTATTCCTTTGGAATATTTTTCATATTCCTGTAAATGTTGCAGTTATCGCATATGCGTAAATGTCCATTTCCTGTTATTGTGTGTTTTTATGCTTACGATTAAATTATTCCTAGAGTATTTCGAATGCTTTTGTAGTTATACTAAACACAATACTGCTAGGTGGAAAGTCACTCGACGCCAAGATCATATAATGACTTTGTGTTTGTTTAATGTTTTTCGCTTTAATTCGTGGGTCCTTGTGCAACTGAAGACCCGCCTTGTGGGTGCCGATGTATGTTAAATCTGTCGAGGCTCGATGTCCTCCCGTTGGTGCGGTGTGGTAGTTTGGAGAAGCGGGTACCAGCTCAAGCTCCATCCTCGTCACTTGATCGAGGATCAAAATTACAAGGTCCATCTCCAGTAGCTCTCGTGTCTCTTGATAGGTCGATGTAAATAAAAACTCTCACACACTCTTATCGCTTCAATCTTGTAATTCCTTATACACTCGATAGTAATCCACATGTTTCAAATTTCATTTCATATTCATTTATAGAATTTTTTATTACTGACTCACGCATTGATATACTATTTAAATAAATGAAATTACATTTCATTTGCCCTATCATAATGTAATTTAAACAATTTTGTTTAATTTCGATTGAAAATTAAATTTCTCATTATTTATTCCCTTTAAACTATTCTTGTTCAGTAAAATCTCTCTCTTTTTAATTTTTATGCTGAAAAAATTTATTTATACCTAAGTTATAGTTCGTTAAAATGGGTCGTAAAAAGTTGAATTTAACTGAAGAGAAGCTCTCAGAACGTTTGCCTAGGGGTCCCTTCCTCCTTACCTTCAAGTGCTTTCTCGGAAAATCCGCTTACGTCATAGATCGTGATGTTCGATTTCTTCAGTAATTTCCAGAATCGTCCATGTGGTCTCCAACGTGGCAGTCAAATCGCCAAAACGCATTAAACATGCAAATGACAGTTTTACAATTTGAGCAATGAGATTGAACAATTGTGTAATTTGTTTAATGGGGATTGGTTCCCCGTTACACGGACAGGGTATCCCCCACCCTAAAAATGACTAACTTAAATTACAGGATTATAGTACAAGCAGATGTAATATAATGAAAAGGCAAAATGGATCCTTGGGTTCGATTTTTTAAAAATCCGTTTAAGAAGTCTTCATTCACGTTTTTAATGTCTATGAATCCATTCTATTGTTTATTCAAGATATATATTTCTTTGAACAACGTGTTTTAGACCCTTTAAAATAACGGCAAGTTCCTTTTGTAAACTGTGAGTCAGTTCTTCCTTTAGAGTATTTTGCAATGAAGCACATTATCATTGCCAACGGTTTGAACAATTACATTAATCAGAATAATTATCCATTGGTGAGGCATTAAATTTTATTCGATCAAGATGAACTGTTGCATATTTATAGACGACCCAAATATACTTCATTCAAATTCATTTAATTCATTTGAGATTTTATAGTGAAACTGTCACTTAAATCCTTTATCTCTAAACGAGCTCTCATTGCGTATTAATTTATTTTCTGAAATGGACCTTTAAATCTTCCTTTGCTTCGGTTTGTGGTAAATTCATATTCAGATATAATATCTCCATCCTCGGTGTTGTTTATTATACATAACCTGAGCGATGTGCTTAAGCTTCCTAAAGATTGTCTTGAATTTCAGGAAACGGAAGACGCTTTTGAATTATTTCTCCATTCTCTCTTGCCGAAATTCTTGGCCTGAGCTTTCCAGATAAGAAAATTATCCCTCCTTGTGCGCTCTAATCACTTTATTTCCTCGGTTAATTGTGGAGAATGTTCGGATGGAAGTTGCCAATGTCTCAAATAGTGCATAGTTTGAAGTTTGTGGCAAAATGGTGCTAAATGAAATTTATGGTCCTGCATCGTGTTAATCGATAGTTTGTTTCCGCTCTGTATCGTACGGGAGGAGTCTGATTTATCTTGAAATGAGGCTTCCGTTTCGGGAGCTCAAGTTTGATGCTGGTAGAAGTTCAGTGCCACAGGAAATTTCCGAATGTCTGTTTTAGGATTTATGAGTGGGCTGGCTTCTAAGTTAACCAAATATGCCTGGGATTATTTAAGGAATGATGAATTATGAAGTAAATACTTGAATCGGTTTGTCATAGTTTTTTTAAAGATATATTGATTTCTTGTGACCGTAATAAAAACTGAGATGAAACGTCGGCAAAACGGGATATTTTGGCAGGTCGAGTTGAGGATAGTTATTTATATAAATGGTAGTTTTTGATGCAGATTCTGTTTTTTCAGTTGTCTTTGGGGTGGAAAAAATTATCCGAAGGAGCATTTTTTTAAATGATGTAAGTTAAAAGATTATAATTCTCTGTTAATAATTAATTGAATAGAATTAGTAGAATTTTGTTACTATTTTAATACAAGCTGTGGAATAAATATAGAATTTTTGTATGCAATATGTGTTGTCGTTACTTATCCCATCCGATCGCCATCGGATCAATGCCCACGAAATTCATGGTGGCAAGGGGCTATTTGTACGCCTGTCGTTCGCCGTAGGTTTAAGTACCATACAGATGACAGTACGATTTGGCCACCCCAATTTTGAGGGAGAACACCCTGGGGTAGTTAGGGGGCTCCCACCTCTCTTCCCCTTCCACCAACTTCACGAGAGGACTTGCGGCTCGACGGCTATTTAAAGTACCCCTATGCCGCAAAGGCACAAAATTACAAGCATTAATGCCTAAAACATTTATAAGCATTCATTCCTACTCCGGTATTCGAATCCAGGCACTATACGCTACATCAGTCAGCGTCACCAACATCATACCGGATGGGCGGCGTATGAAATATGTAAAAATTACATTGGATTTATTTTTAATTTTATGATCTTGTATTGTTAAAGGGGTTGTGACAGTTTGATTTGTGGAATGTCTCATAAGTGACGAATTTGAGATTTGATTCAAGATCTTTGTCAAAGGCGGTGGATCATTAAATTCTCTCAAGGTCGCAGACATCGTTCTTAATATAACTTGTAATTTCAGAGAACGGGATATGTCTTGTGCCGACCTATATATCTTAACACAGCTTAGAATTGTGTGGTTGCCAGTATTTGATGTACAATTTAATTGTGTTGAATTATATAAAATTCAAATAAAACTAATTTTTTAATATTAGATGATTATTTTAAAAAAAAAGCTTTTAAAATATGAATTTTTTTGTTAATCATTACTAATTCTAATATAAAAAATAAACAAATGGTCGAATGAGATATTCTCAAAATTGGTTTTAAGAACGTAAGTAATCTTTCCCAATTTATTCATATAAACTCAAGATTTCTTGAAAATGAAAAATGTATATTTAATACCAATAAAAAATGGAAAGTGTTTCCGTAGTTGTGATTGCAACTCGAAATCACTTCTGAGTGACGTAAGCGCGTGAGAAAAGATAAATAATGTGTGTTCGCGCATATCGGTACTCAGATATACTTCGATTCAATCGAATGTGAGCTTCTGTCATGTGTTACTGCGCAACAAACAATAAAGAGGGATCGATTAAAAATTTAATTTCATGTATTTATAATTATTTAGAGTAACATCTTTTCAAAAGCGAACTTCGTAATAAAATACAATGATCTCTGAAACGAAAAAAAAAAAAAAAAAGTATCTTTGTCGATATATTTAATATTTACATGTTAAATATTTTTTAATGATACATAAATCAAAGAGCTGGAACATTTTGTCATTTTAGTTTTAAATTATGGGTTTACTTTTGAGTCAGAAAATAAAAACATGAAAAATGCGGGTATTATTAGCAAATTAATCAGTGTTTTTACTATTAGGGCAGATAATTGCTAATTGGAATAAATGAACATATTTAATGTCTAAAACGAAAGGGGAAGGATACATTTTTTGAATATTACTAAGCAGAAACATTGTTGTCTATTAAATCTCTTCAGGCAGATAAAAAAGAATAATCGATCAAACTATCTTGAAGGAGATTTTAAATGAAAATCTGGTTTTTAAATAATTTACATTAGTAATAATTAACTGCATAAAGCTAATTGTTCTCGATTTTATTATTTCGTTTGTAAAATATAAGGGCCCCCCCCCCTGCCTCGTTTTCTATCAGTTTGAAAACATGCAATTTGAAGAATTTGAAAGTACTATTTAATATTTTTGGGAAAAGGAAGAAAAAATCTAGCAGATATGTAATTGTGTGAACCATCAAGATTTACATATCGCAGATGGAAAAAGAAACCACCTAGTATTTCGATCACCATCCCCCTTGAAATTATGAAAATTATTGACTATAGAAAACTTAATGGAAAATATGCGAATGGTCCCTTTTTCGTATCTTTCGCGGTTTATTACAGTGGAGCTCTTCAAAACTAACCAGGTGGAAGAAGAAGCGCAGGTGCTCCAGCAGGTGAAAAGCAATTTCGGAGTCGCGTTTGCCTTTAATAAGGGCGCGTGGCGCGCGAGCAGTTTTTTTTCCTTTTTTACTTAGTGCCCACCCTTGAACACGTCGTATTTAGCTGTGTTCCTTTTTGTCTATGGATCCTTTTTGCTTAAGTATCTTCTGCTTACCCCTTTTATGTGGGTAAATGGATGCTCCAGATGCGGGATGAAGTTGCTTGCAGACCGACGACTGGGGACGTGTCCCCGGACGCCGATGAACAGGTGAGTTTGATGTTGCTAGAGGGTGGTGACTGTCTTTTGTGCAGGTGTTGTTCACACACATGGAAAGGCGGGAAGAAGGAATCTAACCCTGATTTTTTAACTTTCCTTTTCGTTATGTTTGGATATAGACACAATATTCTGTTTTAGTGACACAATCTTTTGTAATGTATATAAAATAAAAGTAATTTTCTGTCACATTTAATTTCTGTATGTGTATGTATTGTGTTGATACGTAACTGATATTCGCGATGATTTTAGATTTTGATTATAATTGTGTATTTCGAAATTACCTATATTTCGATGTTGCAAGTATTATGAAAAAAATATTCATATACTTTATACATTAGTATGTTCCACTTTATTGTACGTTTATTAAAAAGTTTCATAAATTGAATTTTGTTGGTGCTTAATATTTACATTTTCTCACGCGTACAGTAAAGTTTTGATAAATACAAATATCAATACTTAAAATTATTTTCGTATTTTTAAGTGAAAAAGTAAAGCGCAGTGTTTCGAAAGAAATTTCTACTTCAATGTTTTTTTTTAAATGTTCATTAGAGAAGGAAATGAAATGAAAATTTTGTTATGTCTGTTGGAATATAATTTGATTACATATAACTTTTAACTAATTCAGATATATTGACAAAAAAATGGGAAGCTCGTAATAGAATGTATTTTTCGTGGTTTACAAATTTGTGTATTAGAAAATAAATTGGTGTAATGTTGTTTTTAAATATTTTAAATGAGCTTTTACTAGAATAGAAAATTTAATCGATTGTAACAAAAAATTGATCACAAATTGATTTAACAAAAAATAAATCGCAATTTTATAATCTTTTTAGAGTGTTTTTAAAATTAAACATTAATTTGTATTTCCATAAACTTTTCTATTTCGTTTTAGAATTAACGGTACAATTAATTTTAAAGACTAGGACAGTGGTGGCCAACCCGCGGCATGAGGATCGCATGTGACCCGCCTTGTATAATTTTGCTGCCCGCGAGATTCATTACAACTTTACAATTCAACAATGTGATTATTTTGTCCAATATTTTTGTTTTTAGTGTAGTGTTTTGTAATAAATAAATCTGAAATCAAATATGAAATATATCGAACGTAAGTCGAGCTCAAACGGACGAAAACCTGCAACATCATTTACGATGTGCAAATACACGCATTTGAGATCGACTTGCAATAACTTAAGTGAAAAATCGAGAAAGTATCTCACTAAGCAAAATTAAAAAGGTTAAATATTATTTGATCGTTGGATTATTATATTATCTATGATTGTATATATGAAAAATAATGAAAACAATAATAATAGTTCATTCTGTTTTAAATTTCACTCCAATGATTGTTTGTAATGAGTCCAAATCTTGTATGAAGTGTTGTAAAAAAATATTTTTTTTTTATGCGGCTCGCTGGATTATAATGTTTTTCCGATGTGACCTGCTGGGTCATTTGTGTTGGTCACCCCCTGACTAGGGTACTATGGATTAAATTAGCTAATTTAGCTTAAAATCTGTACATTTGTTTTTCTTCATCGCCATTTTAAATATTTTTCCAACTAATCAATAAAAACGACTTTTGGGCACTTTATTAAATCATTAAGATTTATAGACAGATTTACTTCTTTATACCTGCTTACTTTATTATATTGCACAAAATATTTCCGCAAGCCTTGAGAGTAAATCCTTTAAGACATTTTGTTTGAACTAAATCTCGTTAAAAAGAGCCAATATAAACTGTTTGACAACAACACCTGATTTCAGACTTTATTTTCCCTTTCAGCTGCTGTAAAATGAATGGTACAAACTGGGAGATAGTATCTTTGTAGAAAGGGGCTTATTTTGTTTTTACTTCGGGTTTCACTGAGAAAAATGGGAATTCCTTTCTTTTAGACAGTCATTTAAACGGTTAGATAAATTTACCTACTTTCCCCCCACACTTCTCAAACATGTTCTGTTGAAGTATTGGTGAATTCTATTGGGTAAATACACCAGTGGGAGTAAGTTTGAAATAATATATAAGACCTAGAATTTTTTTTAATGGGATTTTTCCCAATTGATTCTTTTTGTGGTTTTTCCTTTTTCAAGTGAAAAGAAAGTTTCAATCTGTGCTATTTTTACGTATGTATTTTAAACTTTAAAAAATTGTAGATTTTTTATTTAAAAAAAAAAGAAATTTGATTTTATGGTGTGTTGTCAATTCTACTAAAGTAAATTTTGGAAATAGTTGTTTCATTCTATTGACTTAAAGGGAGTTGATACAAAATGCATTAGTTTTCTAAATTATGAAAGAAAAAAGTAATGATTTTGATGCTACTTTGAGATTAGAAGGGTTTTTCGTAACAATACTGTATTTATTTTAAGATTTATTTATTTATTGAGATAATATAAATGTGCAATTGAGAAGTTTACGTCTTTGTGTTACGCAACTTATTTGATTTTCGAAATATTGTATCAGTTGTCATAAATTCACGAATGGTGTATTGCTATTTAGATAAATGAAATATCTTTTAAAAAGATATTGTATAAAATGTTAAACTTATTTAATAATCTTGATTTTTTTTATATCATGCGTACTTGAGAGGGGACGATTAAAATTATTTATTATCATTATTTTATTCGATTTAACATCACAAAAAATAAATTTTGAGATACTTATTTTCGTTTTTAACGCACACGAAAAAAAATTTGCTCTTAGAAATTACTTATTTAGAAGTACTCATTAATATCCTATTATACATCCATAACGTCACTTGTGTGAAAAAGTAAGAGATATTTAACTGTCTCTTGAAAGAAAATTATTTTATTCCGCATGAATTAAAATTTAAATCAAGCAAAATGTGTTTTATACGCTTTTATTGTGCGAAAAAATATTCCCACTATCCTGTATATACATAAAGACAAAAGTACTTAAGTATTAACCGTAACTCTGTTAACTTACATCAGGTATTTAAATGAATTAATATGATATACATTCTAAAAAAGAAAAGGGAGTTGTGTTATGAGAAATTTCCTCATATGTAGAGAATAGAACTGCGAACCTGTATTACATTTCTGCTTATCGCTTAATATGCATATTGTTAAAATTATAAACTCTTGTCTTGTTAGAATTATATAAATTTTGTGACCTTACACTGTCGATACAGATTCTAATATGTATATTAACCATGTAGTTATATAGTTGCTAATAATAATAATAATAATAATAATAATAATAATAAAAACACCGTAGATTAAAAGTTCTCTGTGAAATTTTTATTCAGTTGTAAATTTTAAGATAATACATTTGTATCTTGTGATTTTATTTATCGTCTTTGTGATAAAAAGATTTTTAACCAGTGATATCAATCACTATCACTGTTCCATTTATATGAAATTTTTCTTCTCAATGCTCTTGGTATGACATATTCTGTTTTTTGAGATATATTCATATTTTTTTTAATTAAAAATATTTGATAGAAAATATTTTATACTGATTTCGTATCCTGAATCAAGAAGAATGTAATTTAGAATTTTTGAAACATTAAACTCGTTTTATCAAAAAATATCACCGAATATCTTACTTAAATGAAAATTATTTTCGATAAAAAGCTATTAAGTATTGAATCATGTAAACATTCTAAAATTTTCTTTCTGTCTAATGTTCTTTCAAAATCACAATATGCATGTGCTTTGTTGTCATCTTTTGCTAAATTAAATTTGTAATTACTTTCCTTCAGTAAATTTACTGACATATATTTTATTTGAACATTAATTTTTATTTCAGAAAATATACATAGATATTGCGAATATTTTGAAATGAAAAGTGCTGTTCCTATTTTCTGCATCAATAGCAATTCGAACAGCTCATTCCATGAGTTCACATAATAATTACTTTTCTTTTTTTTTCGTTGTTGTTTTCATGTTGCATACTTTTTACTTTAAAATACTGATTTTCATTTACGTTTCATTTTTTTTAATTTGCCCCATTATCGAAACTCCTCTTGAACTGTTATTGAATTTTCAGGTGTTTTTCACCTACCAGCGTTTACATCGTATTTAAAATAAAAGCAGCTTTCCCCGCTGCACATTCTATAAACATTTAATCTGTTGAATAAAATTAAAAATCCAAGAATAATTTTGATTTATAAAATATTAATCTACATGTAAATTGATTTATTTTCTTCATTTAATTTTTGTGAGCGAGGTGCGTAACATTTTAGAATTCAGCTCAATATATTCCTAATATATACTTATTTTTAATATAGCGGCACTTTCTTCTAAAGTTAAAGAAGTTTTCCAACTGTAGAAAGAAAAATTTTCTGTCTTTTCTAATTTATTTGCTAACGATAATTGTAAATTACTGCATTACAAAAGGGTCTTTGTATGGAATTTTGGATTTTTACTTTGTTTTGTTATAAAAGTTTTTAAAACATCAGATTAAATACAGTAAAATAATTTATATATATATATATATATATATGGTTTCATTGTTCTTTTTTATTATAATAATAAATGAGTAAATATTTTTTTCTTTAAAAACTGAATAAAATTATTTAATTAAAACTATTTAAATAAGATATGTCTAATGTTCTAAACGTGTATACGTTCATTCTATTTTGTCATATTCAAAATTTTAATGCGTTTTATTTAAATCCGTCCAGCTTCTTCCATGCAAAAGTTTTAATCACCAGATCTAGAAATAAAAGCATGGGGTTTTAAACTTTTTTTATTTAAAAATTCTAGTAATATTGGCAAACAGTTATTATTTTAGATTTATAGCTACAAAAAAAATTTTTTTGGTACTTTTCCGTTTCGCTGGCACAAATCTCGCCAAGTTGGCGTTGTTGGCGATAACACACAATTTTCTCATAAAAAAATAATTATAAATTTTTATTCTCATTGTTTCTTCATCCATTTTTGATGTATTATGAAAAAGATATTACTGATAAGAAAAGACCATGACTTGATTTGAAAAGGGGTGGTGAAAGGTTACCAGTTGGAATATTCCGTTTGGCGTCGGTTGCATCATTTTTGACTACATTATTGCCTGCGCCGGTGAAACGGAAAAGTACCTAATTTTTTTATTTGATATACCACAGGGGTGTCAAATTCGCGGCCCACGACGAGCATTTCTGAGGCCTCCGAGTATATTGAAACACAGTAAATATAAATAAAATATCAAAATTTCTCCCGAAATAGGAAAGATAGTAGCAGAGAAGAGATGTCAAGTGTCAAGACTTAAACATTAAAGTTTTCTTGTTCTTTCACACATGTTTATTATAATGCATCTTTCGAAATAAACCTATGTTTCTATGAATATTGATTTTGTTTGCGGCCCACCTTAAGTTAAACTTTGTTTATTTGGCCCAAGCCAGCCTTTGAGTTTGACATCCTTGATGTACAGTTATATTTCCGCAGTAGCTGCCCTCGTAACTGTGGGCATCATGTAGTTAAACCCTTATTAAATATCGAAACTATCTTCTTTAGTGAGTTTTATCGAATGAAATATTTTAAAAGGAACTGCGTAAGTTTTCTGTGGTAATGTATTTTTAAAATTAAATCATTTTTGTTTTCAAAAATAAAAATTTTCCCCTTAAATAAAATTAAAAAGGGTTTCTTGATAATTATTTCTGTTCTCTACATTCATGAAATAATTCTGTGTATTATTCAAACAATAAATGTGTCAATAAAAAGGTGACTGTGGCTTTATTTGAACAGCTGAATGATTTACAAATCAATCATGATCTTATCGAATAGTATGACTATTGGATTTAAAACTCATAAGTTTGTTACATTGATCAACCTATGCTTTAATTTTTAAAGTTTATATTTATTCGAATTGGGATTTTTAACTAAGTACTGGAGTTCTGTTTAAAATATCTTATCTTACAAGGGTACGGTTTTATAGAAAATCTACTGCTTCAAAACATAACAGCTCCCACCTTTTTTGGACAGAAAATGAAATAAAAAAATGTGATTGGACATGTTGGCTTTATTGGAACTTAACAGCTTATCTTCTTTTCGGTATCGTCGATCGAGTTTATAAATAGAGATCAGTTAGCGAGAGAAATTCAATCGCTCTGCGTAAACGTCTGTCCATTATGGGTGCTCGAAGAGAATTTCAATGACGTATTGGTTTTATTTTAGTCTTTATCATTCTCCTTCGTTCTTTTTCTTTTCTTTGTTTTTTTTTATCATTTTATAACAGCTGTTACTTTATGTAGGGGTGTGGACGGGAAAAAAAAGTAAAATTCTCTTTGTAAAGGTAGACAAAGAAAAATTTATCTCCTAATCGATCGAATGGAGACCGATACTGTAAGTATTTTCTGAAGTTCTTTATCGATTTTTGTGCGTCGATGATGTTCCTTCCAGTTTCGTGTTTATTTATTTATTTTTTTATATTTTTATTTTGCTTATTTATTTTTTTTTATCTCCCGTTCACTTTCCAGCTGATGGGAGACAGAAATTTTGATTGAATCTTTTATGTATCACAATGGTATCGATGTTTTGTTTTGCACTATAAAAAGAATTGAAAAAGATGCC